>NMRB01001929.1:80972-104746 GCA_002633025.1 Notospermus geniculatus | reverse complement strand
AACACCAACTGTTACGGGGTCTTGCACAAGATGCGCTCCCTCTGCACGTGCCATCTGCACCTCGCTCCCATGTAAAAAAACATGATATCCAGGACACTTTTTGCACATCTCAACTGGGTATAACTTTGGGTACTAGGTTTAAGATTATGTTATGCTTTTTATGATTATGCTATATCCAGTAAGCCTGTTGAGACGCACTCTGATGTGGGGATCGATATTAAAACTGAACTGCATCAACAAAAACACACAGCGCCGCAGTATGGTAGTCTACAGAAGTGCGAACGCCCTTCGAAGTCCCTCCAGAAGATGATAGACTACCGGCCTATTTGATGGCGCCACTGTATTCAATCTCAGGCTTTCAATCGAGACACATCAAGAGATAGCGTCCAAGTGACAGAGGCTGATAGACTTTGTACCGATCACTGGAACCCGAGCATGAGGTTGGTCAGGGTTCTTTAGTTGTTGCGCCCTGTTAAAATATACGGTGCAATGGCGAAAACCTTGGCATCAACAAATAATACACCACTTATAACTCGTCTGACTTTCAGAAACTCCATTTGGTATCATTGTAAACATGTTGCATATAAATCTTATTTGATTTCTTTTGCCATAGTTTCGTTATTTGAATATATTTCCACAGAAACGCAATGTACTTGATCTGGGCAACAATACATACTCACGTGATGTGTATGCTTTTGTAGAAAGAATATTTAAATGATTAAAACAATTATGGCCAAAGAAATAAAATAAGGTATTATGGTATTATGTTTGAATGTATAAATATTTTCAACTGGTGCTTGGATAATAGAGGCCTTGCAAATGACGTCACAAGCCGCCATGCTGGGGGGGCACATACTGCAGAGGCGCAGCGAAATGTCCCAATGACGTTGTTACGTCAAACACTGGCGTCGCGCACTTCACGCAGGCCACGTCACGGTCAGCTCACACCTCTGCCCACTTGCCCCTCAGCATGGCCGCCAGGATGACGTCATTGCAAGGCCTCTATACCATAAATTTCAACAAGAAGTGAATACTATAGAATGGTGACCGACTTTACCCTCTGGTTCGGAAAGAACCCAATGCCTTCGAGCTGCTCACGTCATTGGACGCTATCTCTTGATGTCACTCCACTGACCGACTCAGGGTGAACACAGTGGCGCCACCAAATAGGCTGGTAGTCTATCATGTTCTGGAGGGAGTTTGAAAGTGTCTTATGGTCGTTTGCTTTTTTTTCAAAGCTGGAATCTCCTGTTTTTGTTCATGCAGTTCAGCTTTAACTCGTGAAACCCAGTCGAAGCGGCTCACAAAGCGAGTATAATGCTTAGGCCTACGTCAGTACTTGTGTGTGTGTGTGCGTGTGTGTGTAGGCGTTTGTTTACCGCTAGAAGCGAGGTTTTATATATGATAACACACCCACGTACCGTGGTTCCGAAAAATAGTGAGGTCGATTTTCCATGACCTCGGTATGTCTACCTCTCAATGAGATCCAAGTGCCTTCCTGATTCTGATAGTGAGGTTTTCAGCCATACCTCGCTATAACAGTTCAGTGTTGGTTTAGTGTGTCGTGTGTGTCGTGCCTAATCGCGGCCCTGACCGTGAAAAAAGGGTGAATCTTTATCACCATTCTGATCACTACGACGTTATTACATCAATGACGGCGTTTGTCAATCGGTCCTATTATTGTACGAAATGTGACTGTGGTTACAGCAACAAAGATAAGCACACGTGCGAAAAAATGTGTTTTTGTTAGCTCAGCTGACCAAAGGTCAGCGGAGCTAGTCATATGTACTGAGTGGCGTCCGTATGTGTGTCTGTGTGTGTGTGCGTGCGTTTGTATACCGCTAGAAGCGAGGTTTTATATATGATAACACACCCACGTACCGTGGTTCCGAAAAATAGTGAGGTCGATTTTCCATGACCTCGGTACCTCTCAATGAGATCCCAGTGCCTTCCTGATTCTGATAGTGAGGTTTTCAGCCATACCTCGCTATAACAGTTCAGTGTTGGTTTAGTGTGTCGTGTGTGTCGTGCCTAACACACACAACTGGAGTTTGCAAGGTACCGCGTAGACCACAGAGTAGTCTCTACATCTGACGATTTAAGAGACTACTGTCGCCCTCTTGATTCTGGCTGTGATTCGTCGGAATACGTCCAATCAGAATACGAATCTTCTCTGATGACGTATCGGCGGCAGGTATTCCCCAAAGAAGCCAAGTTTCCAAGATGGCGTCTGGCGTCCAACATTTCTCGCTTCGCCGAAGCGAGAAATGTTGGACGCCAGACGAGGTAGTGCAACGAATGTCAGCGAGATAAACACTCAGTGACCTATCCCAGCGATGTTTTGTGTCATTAGCTAAACATCCTGGGGATAGTCTGTTGAAGAAACCACCCTGCTATCTCATTTCGACTCCTGTAGCTTGCCGTTAGAGCGCTGCACACAGATGTACACGATGTAGGCATGATGTACAGGTCTGCTAACTGATGCGCGCGCATCCTGCCTGGTAGGAATTCCGACCACACTTCCGGTATGGCGGACCCCGACACCAGTTCCTAACGTGCTGCACGGTGGAACTGGATACCGGTTTAGGTACCGCGCGCCATCTATGTGCGATTTCCAAATATGGGTTTTAAGTACCGCCCACTAAATTCCATCAGCCAATCAGGTCACGCGTTCATGAATATTGATGAGGCCTGCATCTTTTGCCATGTTTTGTGTGTTATATGCAGGCAGGCAGGCATGCATTTGGCCTATTTGTGGATGATACACTTTAATGTTGACATAGCGAGGGAGAAGGATTAATCTGTTTACGAGAGGATTACAGTACCGTATGCATGGCGGGATCTGATGTGGATTAATAGGGCCTACAAGCGTTCCGGTAAGTTTGCCACACTGTTGGAGTGGTACGCATGCAAGCGTTGTTCTGCTACAAGGGTTCTGATAGGGCCTAGGCCTACCGTAGGCCTATGCCCAAAAGGTTAGCCAGGCCTAGGCCTAGGCCTACGCCAAGTTCAAGTCAGTAGGCTATCGGTACACTGGTAGGCCTATATTAACAGTGGACACCATCACGCTACACATGCTACACCGTGACTGTACATTCGCCTGTACAAAGTGTATGGCCCACTTTTCAAAAACTTTTAACTTTGTTTAAAAAACTTTTAATTGAAAAAAATCAGCCATATTCATGTTGAACACACATAACTCGATATATTAACGAAGAATTTTAAGTTTTTTTTCAATGCTGAATTTGTACACAATTCTGTGTGTAAACATTTGGTTTGCTGAATTTGTACACAATTCTGTGTGTAAAAATTTGGTTTCCACAGAAGGTTTTCACGCTGTAGCGTGATTTCACGGCCTAGCGTGATGGTACGTAGACTGGTAGGCCTATGCCCAAAAGGTTAGCCAGGCCTAGGCCTAGGGCCTACGCCAAGTTCAAGTCAGTAGGCTATCGGGGGTCAAGTCAAGTATAGCGGACAAAGTCGTGGGAAGTGACACATCTTCCATACATTGCCGCTTATTCCGTGTACATAGGCCAACATGTAGGCCTACACACTCAGTGCACTTCCCACAACTTTGTCCGCTATACTTGACTTGAGCCGGCTATCGGTACACTGGTATATTAAAGCCCCACTGTATTGAATTTTACGATATTTTCAAAATGTTAGGAGAGTGCAAATAGACGTTTCACAGCCTCGTGAATGTCCCCAAAATGCTTGCCTGATACGTAGGCCTACTTCATAGAATCAAGGCCTAGTTTTCAGCACACATTGAAAAAAACTGCAGGGAGAGCTCTGGGGTCAAGTCAAGTATAGCGGACAAAGTCGTGGGAAGTGACACATCTTCCATACATTGCCGCTTATTCCGTGTACATACATGTAGGCCTACCACTCAGTGCACTTCCCACAACTTTGTCCGCTATACTTGACTTGAGCCGGCTATCGGTACACTGGTATATTAAAGCCCCACTGTATTGAATTTTACGATATTTTCAAAATGTTAGGGAGTGCAATAGACGTTTCACAGCCTCGTGAAGGTCCCCAAAATGCTTGCCTGATACGTAGGCCTACTTCATAGAATCAAGGCCTAGTTTTCAGCACACATTGAAAAAAACTGCAGGGAGAGCTCTAATGTATTCAGACAGAGCGTACCGTAGTACATTTTACACTACGCGGACGTCGTGCACTGACGTCGAGAATCGCGGCGATGATTTGCGTTTTTCATATTCAATACAGTGGGGCTTTATTTAAGGGCTAGGTTCACCGACCAAATTTTCTGAGTCCAGTTTTTGAAAACGTCAACTATCTTTGAAATATGACCTAGCCATGTTAACTTGCAGCTAGGCCCTACCCTACCTACCGGTACCGTACACTAAATGTATCAGAGGGACAGTGCACTAACAAAAATGTGACGTTTGTCACTTGCTGATGACCCAATTAGCTAAAACAAAGGCTGACCTTTCGGTAGGCCTAGGCCTACATAATTCAGCTTTGAGACAAAGAACAAAGAAATTATTTTCTGTGTACCGGTACTTGTAACTTAAGGTTTGTATCTAGGCCTACACGGCAATGAAGCCAGAATTTCAAAATTTGTTGCGGAAACTGACTAAAATGGTGTTTTTGCTCGATATTATTTTCAGCTCAAATGTCGGTCCTAAGACAGGGGCTTCTAGACTAAACCCTCTGAACTCAATGCACTGCATACTGGTAGGTCCACTCCTATTATAGTCATGTCCCATAAATTGCGGACCATGTTTACATGGCGTCAGTGACGTCGCAATGCATCAGCGTGTGTTGGATGCACTACGGCGTCACGTCACGTCGTCCGCAATTTTCGGTACACATATAGAATGTACAGTGGCATGATGATGTAAGCCTGCCTTGGCACTCCTGGCATGTGAATAGAATAACAAGACTGCGTGGTTGCACAATACAAGTCATTGATTTATACCATAGCAGCAATTGTTGTTATTGCTCATGTGTGGAGTGGTCAAACCTCGAATAAAGGGCAAAGCTTGAGATAGTTCTGACAAATTTGAGATTTTCTCAACAATGGAAACAAATTTTTGAATTCTGGCTTCATTGCCGTGTAGATAAAAACCAAAGTTACTAGGCCTAGTAATACAGATGATTTATAATCTCTTAGTTCTTTGTATAAGGCAGCATTAGGTACCGAAAGCTGCACCCTTTGTTTCAGCTAATGAGTGGTTCGGCCAGACATTAATGTGTCCTTTTAATTGGCTTACTCGATAATGCGGAACGGAATGAACATTCCGCGGAACCGACGGAATGGGAGCATGCATTATTCCCATAGTTTTTTAGGACGTCCAATATTACCGGTATCACGTTTTTGTTGTCCTCCTGATACTTTATGTGCAGGTGCAAAGTACTAAGATTGGGCCATTTTCAAGATATTTGACCTTTCAGGGATTGCGCTAGCCGCTCGCCACGTTCGCCAATGCGATCAAAAAGTCTGGGTGGCGATAATATTTTCACCAGACCTCGCCACCGTGGCGAGAGCTCAAAATTTCTTGATTGTGGCGACCAATATCAAATAGTGGCGATTAAATATCATTCCGTGGCGAGTTCAATGATTTATTCAACATTTCTCGAACATAGAATCCATAAAATCCACGGCCGCGAACTTCGCAGAAGCTGACGGGCTCATTATCATAATTCATCAATAAATTTACCGCCATCTCGCGGGGCCGAGGTTAGCTATTCAACACGCTGTATGGTACCGCGGTAGATCGCAGGATCGGGAGACGAGGTTGAAGACAAACAATGGATGCCAGGAAAAGAACTGGCACGCTTCACGATTTCGGCTATGGCGGGGAAGGAAAAACCCCGGCTAAAAAGTCGAAAGCCCCCGACGAATCGCGTCCATATGATAGGAATGAACAGCGAAGCGTGCAACAGTCTTGGTTTCAGGAGTTTCCCTGGTTGCAAGACGACGGGACGAAGTTATATTGCTCGTGGTGCCGCGAGGCTGGCAAGAAAAACAAGCTAGCAGAAGGGAAACCTCGCTCGACGATCCCTAAAAAGGATGACTTAGAAAAGCATCAAAAGATTCGTGATCATAAGTGAGTGTTCTGAGTACAACTGGTTCACAAATATTTCGTTAGCTATCACTTCTGGGTCGATTTCTTCCAACTGGCAGCGACTGTACATCGTACATAACATATTAGGCCTACAGCGCGCGAAGCAGACGATGTGTTGCGTGTGTGTGTAGCATACCCATATATGTCGATCGCCTACATGCAAATTTATATTGATGCAATCCTCCGATTGGTCAGATCCATGATGGATTGCAAATTTATGAATAATTTTCCAATCGTGTCCCCAGGGATTACTGTTCGTACTCACCTGTGTTCTGCAGTCCCCTGAATAAAGTTCGTGGACGAGACTGAAATGTCATTGACTTGCTACAATGTTTACAAATACAGCTGACTGCCTGGCTTAGAGCCAGCTGCGTAGAACGTGTGTTTCCAAAAAAATGTATCCCATTAACGAAGTGATAGGCCCCTAAGTGATATCAGCATGTGGCAAACCATAATTTTGCAACTTCCCAGGCTGTTTTATTGATACTAGGCCTATACTTCATGTAGTTAATTAAATAACTTTGCCTGGACCTGTGGTGGTGTGCTGACTGTGCAACAGCAATGGATTGATGGACGCCAGCAGACCTTTGCTTTTATTTCAGGTTGGTTTGTGATGCACGATCGATGAAAAAAGATTTCAAAACAGCAACTGGTAATGCTTACACAAATGTGAAAGACGCTATAGAGGCTCAGATGAGAACTGCTTTGTGGATGGCTAAAGAGAATGTTCCAAACTCAAAGTTTAAGAGTGTGATTAAGCTACAGGTTGCTAATGTGAGTCCAGTCAGTGCCCTGTTCAGAACTCTGCTCCATTTCAGACTCTCGTGTTTGATACAGGGAATTTAAAAATTCGAATACGGGAACCTGAAATACAGAAGAGCCTTTCAATCAAGCAATAGGGAAAAATGTTATTTTGCTAAGTAAACCTAAAAAACATGGCAGAAAAATGACTCCAAAACTATGTTTAGTACAATCTAAAATAAATTTCAAATCTTACCACAAAGTTTTTAGGTTGGCATCTCTGTAGAGTCTGTATGATGCCGACGACCTTTCGATTGATCTTCCTGCTTCTTCATTCTAAAGGGTGCAACGGTGTTCCAACCCTTGATGAAACAGATGGAGGCAGCAGAGATGGATGATGATAACATGGACGAAACGAAAGTGAGCATCCGCTACACCCACCATAGCTGCTACGAGGACATAATACAGACTCTGACAAAAGTGCTGAGGAATGAAATTCTCATGAGTATCCACGGGAGCACTTTCAAACTTTATTCACTTTGTGTTGATGAAAGCACTGATGTTGCAATTGAAGCAACCCTCATGATATATCTACGCATTGTGAACAGTGAGTCAGGTCGTGTCAAATCCTACTTTTTTAAGGTGGTTGGTCTTGAGGGTGGCGATGCTGAGTCAATTCATGGTGTCATTTCTCAGGTACTAGAAGACAACAAGCTAAGCAAGGGTAACTTAGTTTGTTTAGGTACCGATGGGGCGTCAGTTATGCAGGGCCACCGCACTGGAGTGACAACAAGGTTTAAACAAGAGAACCCATTTATGCTGTCCATCCATTGCTTTGCCCATCGCTTGGCACTGGCTAGTGCTAAGGCAGCAAATGATATACCATATCTTGTCCAGTACCAAGCTGATATCAATGCTCTGTACAAGTATTACCACTACTCGAGCAAGCATCTCAGGCACATCAAGGAAGCCAAAAATGTCTCTGGTGAAAACAAGTTCATCACTTTCAAACAGGTATTTGATACCAGGTGGCTTTCTTTTGATGGATCTGTGAATGCTGTTATGTCATCACTAGAAGCGCTTCTTACTGCACTCTGTACTGATGCTAACATCCCATCCTCTAAAGCAAGGGCTGAAGGTCTCCTGAAAAAATTTGGGAATGTCAAGTTTCTGGGGGTAACATACTTCCTCGGAGATGCCCTGCACCACCTGGCCAAACTCTGTAAGCTCCTGCAGGAAAGTAATCTGAATTTCAACAGTGCCAGAAGTTTCTTAGAAGCGACAGTAGAATGCCTCGAGTTGTTGAAGGAGACCCCAGGTCCGAATGAGTCCACATTCTGGGAATTACTTCAGGAAGACCCAACAACGGGGCGTCCTGTCTTCAAGGGCCACTCCTTGTTGAACAAGGCCAATTTTAAGGATGAGATCAGATCTATCAGGGTTGCGTTTTTGCAGAAAGTTATAGAAAATCTGAATATAATCGATTTCCCAACACAGAGATCATGAATGCTTTCTCAATCCTATCTCCTTCAAACCTACCAGCTGATCCAGCTGATTTCGGTAGTTATGGCACTGAGAAACTACAGATTCTCATTGACCATTATGGGGAAACAAAGGCCATTGATGGTCAAGAGGCATTGGCAGACCCCTGGATTGACCCTGTCAGCACCAAACTTGAGTGGCGTCTTATCCGAAGTCTCATGAACAAGAAGGAAAATCAGAAAATGTCCATGGAGAGTTTCTACAGGTCATGTGTTCATAGTAATCGAGATGAATTCCCAAACATGGCAAAGATCTTTGTGATTGCTCTGATTTCACCTGCAACTAGTGTAGACTGTGAAAGGGGCTTTTCTGCCTACAATCTAATTAAAACAGAAATGCGTAGCAAGCTCAAGATTGATGCAGTGGATTGGTTGATGGTTTTAAAGCTGGAAGGGCCAGGTTTTGATTCTGATGAGTTTGGGCCTTTTTTTGAAAAGGCCTTTCATGTCTGGTACACTGAAAAAGACCGTAGACAATTCCATTCCATTGTGAAGGAGCAGTCTCAAATAGAGAAAAAGTCCAAGTCCAGCACGCCTGTCCCTCAGGGTGAAGTATCAGTGGCAGCAAGTACTAGGCCTAGTTCTCTGGCTGAAGCTGTTGTAGTGTCAATCTCTTCTGATTCTGAAGGTGAACAGGGTGATTTGAGTTGGCCCAGGGCGAGTGACTTGTCTAGGCTGTTATGCCCAAGCTGAGTGAGCTAGGTGTTTGTCTTTAAATACCAGAATTTACAAGACTTTCTTGGTTCAAAAACATATGTTTGACTTTGATACTGCTGAGAGTAGGCATGACTCAGTGTTGGTGTTTGTTTGTTATACAGAGTTAAGTTTTAAAAAGAGTTGCATGTATTTTTATGCACCACATCATTGGCTTTGTGATTCACAGCCTTGATACAAAATGTGGTTTTATTTGAATCTGTCACTAGTTCCTGTTTGTTTTGTTCAATAAAGCAATACATTTTATTGTAACCACATGTGCTTGTTCTGCTTATTCCTCTCTCATCTTGGGTGCAGCTTGTTGAACGACTGTCCTTGGTGAAGCCATGAGAAATGTGGATGATGCTTTGACTTAGGCTGAACATCCCCTCCAGTTGATCATCAATTTCATTTCTTCTTCAAGTCACCTTACCTTTTCCATCATTTTCCATTTTCTTACCTACCTTTTTCCACGATTTTCATCTTTTTCATGTGGGCTAACCTTACCTTTTCACATGTTTCAAGCGTTTTCCGATGATTTTGAGATCTAGTCCCATCTGCCCATCATTAATGGTGGCTCAGACTGAACAAATGTGGCTAACAATTTTTTGGCTTGGTTAGCCACACTGGCTAACACAACTAAAATGTGGCTAAAAAAATGGAGAGAGAGTTAGCCACAGTGGCTAACACATTTTTCATGCTAGTGCAACCCCTGTTAAGGGCTTCAAGCTGTCGAAAGTTTTCTGAACTGGCGACCTAATTAACAATGTCCCAGATTTTTGTTTGTATGAGGTGTCGTGACACCGATTCCGCTTCAGCCTCCGCTCCATTCCACACTGTCAGACACGTTCGTTGTCCGTCATACGTGTCAACACATACACACATACATGTAGCCTAGGGGCAGCCCCGGCGTGACTGCCGTCAAGGGCTAGGCCTACATGGTGATGTATGCACAGGCCTATAGGCCCAGCCTTCCTTTAGTACGGTAGCCTCTGTCTGCTCTGACACTCATTGAGACTGGAGAGAGCTCTGCGCCTAATGCATCTCCATCGTCACAGACCACTGCACTGTCATCGGCAGGGTTAAAATCTGGGGTCGGCAGTCTGCAGGGAATGTGTGCTGGGTAAGGAACGTGCAGAAGTCGTTGAAGTAATGGTGTAATGCTGACCCCTGTGGGAAAGAGACGGGCCACCAACTTTTTCTCCCTTTAATACCGATATACGGTATCCATTACAACCAAATTCTTCTTTAGGCCTAGGCTTAGGCCTACCTATATAGCAAATTAAAGCTAATCCTAATCCTAATCCTCCTAATAGGCTACTACTCCCAACATTTACCCTGACCCTAAGCCTAACCCTTACACTTCCCCAGCCATTAACCCACCATTCACTTCGTTAATTTCGTGTCATAATGGATAGGCCTACATGTACAAATATAGTCCCGGTTAGGAAAAAAAGTCCGTGGACGAGCCCAGGTTCCAGGCCCTGGCAGCTGAGGACGAGCACAGGGACTTGAGGCATGCATGGCAGGGGTGGTGGGTGTTTCCGAGGTCCAAAAGCACCGCACGGGCAGTGCCGCGGCCCCCGGGATAACACACCCCATAAATATGTACATGTACATGTATATAGGCATGTATACATATTTCTGGGGTGTGTTATCCCGGGGGTCAGGGCACTGTCCGTGGGTGCTTTTGGACCTCGGAAACACCCACCACCCCTGTCATACATGCCTCAAGTCCCTGTGAGGACCAGGCCCGCGGAGCATGGCCCTTGGTTATGGACTCACTGAAAACGTCTACAATGAACTGCTGTAGGTGAGAAGGCTTTAAATGTATTGCAGGGGCAACGCCCCTGCAAACTTCTAGTCCAAGTAATGAATGGTGATGTGATGTGTAGGCCAGGGCCCAGTTCCTGAAACAGCGTTAAATCTATCATGGTGCTAGGGATAACGCGACGCTATAGTGAGCGATAGCTAACGTGGCGCTAGATAATGGTTCCAGAGACAGCGTTAGCACCAGCGATAACTAACGCTGTCTAACGCCATGTTTAACGCTAGTTGCTAGGGATATGTTTTCTTGACATTGTAACTTCAAGATGGCAGCCACTGGAGCAACCATGTCAAGTGTGTCAAGAAAAACAGGGAGAAACCACCAAATTTAAGTTATCCCGAGTCAATTTCTTGAGTGCAGCATGCAGCAGAGGAGTTCCTAACAGTGAGGGGCAAGTTTGGGGCCAATGTGTGAAAAATAGACAAAATTCTTCGAAGTTAGAGGCAGTCAGCCAACTTGTGAATATTTCANTTGCTCTTTCAGGCAAAATTATTTTACTTCCGGTCTTTCGGTGATCCTTCAACTCTGAATTTTCAGAGTAATAGGCCTACTGCTTGAATTGAAGAACACAACAAATTTTCCTGTAATTCATTCTTAACATTTATTAATTTAGAGACATTTCATTTCAATTTTAAATTTCAAATTTCCCTATGTCTCTTTGTAGATTGGTACCCGATCCTCCGCTAGTGGCGCTGGCGGGCTGACTGTCGCAGCATCTTCTGGTACCAGTCTCGTCTCTTTGGTAAACTTTCCGGTTGTTGGAATGTTTATGATCTGAAAAGAAGAATTGAAATGTGTTTTATTACACAATCAAATGTTTTTATAATATTTTTTAAAATTTTACACAAAGCGGGAGCACTGCCTTACAAAGGGCCGCTACATGTCCTGCGGCAGCTCAGGATGGGAGGCCTACATGTATTTGGGACACTGGCAGATGCTCCATTCTGTATTCTATCCTTAGCTCTGGGCCCGGTTGCACAAAACTCACGATAGCGCTAACTTGGTGTTAGCGCTAACTTTATGTTAAATGATGTAAAAATCCATTGTCTTTTTACGTCATTTAACATAAAGTTAGCGCTAACACCAAGTTAGCGCTAACATGAGTTTTGTGCAACCCAGCCCTGGTATGAAATATTTGGCATTGCCTGATCTCAGGGTATTACCTCGGTTTTCATGCAATTCTATTGTATTAAGGATGTTTTTGCGATAGTACCACAGAGTCTGCATCTATGAGTGTTCTTACATAGGAGCTCATTTCTCACTCGTCATCTGTGGTCTGCCGCCAATTGTCCGTAATCTAAAGAATGAACACGGCTTTCTCGATTATCTGTTCACATAGCCAAGGCGTTCATTTTGTGATTTTGATTTTGAATTAAATCTACGGCGTGAGAAAATCAAGAGAGCAGGGCCCATGTTCCCGAAGCCGTCGTTAGGTTAATAATAGCAGTACTTCCAACTATCCAAAACCCCGGGTGAAGCCCGGGTTTCTTGCGCGTACACCTATTTTTTGCCGTGTCTACACAGACAAAATGACCTACATACGGCGGACGTACAGCAATTTTTATATCCGCCGTATGTACAATGGATCATCCTCTGAACGTCCGGTGTACGTACAGAAAAATATGTCCGCCGAGTATATGCCGTACGTATGCCATACGTACATCATACGCCACATATCCAGCGTACACACGACTGACGACGTACATACAAATTGAATCTAGATACTTTTATATACATGTATGGTATAGACCTATATACGCAACCAGGACTGGCGGACGTATGCCATATATACGGCATACGTCCGCCAGATGTACGTCAATTCCCTGTGTAATATGCATGTTTAAAAACCCCGTGTCTATTAAGCGGATGATCCACTGTTGCGATTTTGGCTTGAGACGGGGTTGCGTTCCCTTGCGATTACCTTATAAGGACTTCCGATTGCCATATAAGGTAATCGCAAGGAAACGCAACCCCGTCTCAAGCCAAAATCGCAACAGTGGATCACCCGCTTTAGACCCGCCGAGCTCGCCAGCATGCAATTGCAATGTATTGAAAATAGGTGTAAGCGCGAGGCGGGTTTTTTTCAAGCCCGGGAAAGACCAGGGCCCAGTTTCACAAAGAAACTTAAGTCTAAAATTTGACTTAAGTCATCATGTGACCAGGGTTTCAGCAAATCAGATGACTTCATTTCAGACTTAAGTTTTTTCTCAGACTTAAGATTCTTTGTGAAACTGGGCCCAGGTGTAATGTTTTTCGCTGCCCCCCGTTTGCCAATGCCGCCCAACAAAAGATTGACGGAATAAGCCGCGACATGACAATGGGGGAGGCAGTGATCAACATGTCTTTCTGTATTTGAGTGTCCGCCACACAATAAAGCGAGCATTTTCATACGGGGGCATTCTCATACATTACACCTGGTCTCAAAAACCCGGGGATTTGGGATAGGTGGAACTACCACTTATGTCGTTAAAACTGGAAAAATACATAGCGTAACGACATCGTTAACTTTACGACGGTTTCGGGAACATGGGTCCAGATCATTTTTATGTAACGACCACAGATTAGATATTCAGTAGGTTAGATTGAAACCATCGTTTTTGCCGAACCAGCAGGAAAATCATGTCATGAACCAGGAAAAGCAGTATCTTTAAGTGTTTCCGCAATGTGCATGTTAAAATCCACTACTTGACTACTTTAATGAACAATCTTACAATACTCTCACTCTGATAACATCGTGGAGTGTAAAGTGACACCGCAACGACGTGTGGACGATATTTGTGAAATTTCCGATTCAATTGGTCATCGCAGCTAACTTTATTTCGTGCTCAAAAAGAAACACATTTACAGAAAGGAAAAAGAACAATTAAAATTTACTCTGTAGCCTATTCACTCCAAATTATAAGTACATGACTGTACATGTATATTATTAAAGCTGGGCATTTTTTTGTGTTTCAGCCTTTTCTTCGTGGCTTAGGCCAATGAAATTACATTATAGTTTCTAGTCAGCTATTTTTTAGAACTCGATGAGGGTTTTTTTCATTGTTCATTATTTTTTTCATGGAAAATTTCAACTGGCATACAAACTGATTTTACACCCAAAATGTGTTTTATGGAAAATAAATTCAGAAATGGCAATTTGTGCTGTCTGAGAGCTGGTACCTGTAAATATGAGATACAAGCTGCGTGGGCTTTTTGAAAGTGGCGGGAAAGCAGTTCAGTGGCAGATTTTTGCCATTTTTTGGAAAATAATGAATTTTTTTTATGAGGGGCCAAAATTAAATGCGGTCGGGGTAAAACTATAAATGTAATTTCAGTGGCCTTATTCATGCAGATTGATAAAGCAATCATTTCATGATTTAGTCAGTGCATATAAAAGTTCATTCATACCAGAAGATATTATGCTAAAGTATAATTCACCCCGACTTCAACATGGGCAAAGTGCCAAGCTTGAAATGGTAAATTACCTATGTCGCAGTTACCTGCTGTCAGAGTGGAGCAATGGAAACATCGGTGCCTGTCACCTCTGAGGTTCTGAGTTCGATTCCCGGTGACTTGTGCATATTTTCAAGCTTGGCACTTTGCCCATGTTGAAGCCAGGGTGAATTAATACTTTAGTTTCTAGTGCCTCGTCCCTCATACTTCCCTACATTATGTTTTCAGTGGGATTGAAGGGTCATTCACGGCCCGCGTTTAGGTCTCATTCTATGTTTGCAAGTGCCCTCTTCTGTACCGTGTAGCTACCTCTAATCGACCAGAAAATTTTCACCATTTTTTAGACTGGTCCCCTGTCATAGTTTTCGCTTCACTACTACGACATGCATTTTGAACGCCAACTCGGCATGTGATTGGCCAGCCAAACGTCATCAACGGTCGCGCCATGAGTCATCATCTATTTTTAGAGACTCCCGTTGAGTTCGATTCCCGGTGACTTGTGCACATTTTCAAGCTTGGCACTTTGCCCATGTTGAAGCCAGGGTGAATTAATACTTTAGTTTCTAGTGCCTCGTCCCTCATACTTCCCTACATTATGTTTTCGGTGGGATTGAAGGGTCATTCACGGCCCGCGTTTTGGTCTCATTCTATGTTTGCAAGTGCCCTCTTCTGTACCGTGTGTAGCCTACCTCTAATCGACCAGAAAATTTTCACCATTCTTTAGACTGGTCCCCTGTCATAGTTTTCGCTTCACTACTACGACAGGCATTTTGAACGCCAACTCGGCATGTGATTGGCCAGCCAAACGTCATCAACGGTCGCGCCATGAGTCATCATCTATTTTTAGAGACTCCCATAACGTTAAGAGTCTTTATTGCTCATTTGCATACGTGTGTCAGAAAACAGGCAAACAGGGCGGACGCGGCCTGTCGTAGTAGTGGAGGAACGGAGCGGTACGACAGGGGACCAGTCTAACCATTCTTTTGTCTACTGGTGAAAGGCTGTTTCTTGAAACTCTACAATATTCATGTCAGATCTAGGTATCATGGAGCTCTAAATTACGGCACTGCAAAGTGCAAACTAATTGATCTATTAACCCTTTAAAGTCTGACAGAAGAAAGTAGTTTTGGTGTCGGAGGGAACGATAGATTTTGCTGGTAATATCAATAGTTTTTTATACCCTCCTTCAAATGACTGTACACTGTACATCCCAGATGAAGAAACTAATAATTAAAGGTCTATATTATCAAATACTACATTCGATTTTTGGAAAATCAATGGCACAAATCTTTGTGATCATTTCAAAGTTTTAAAATTTTGCCCCATTTTCTTGGGTGACCAATTTTGAAACACACCCCGCTCCGCCCTCCAACTACGCTCGCACAAACCCTTGGCATCTTTCGCAGTCGTCACCTGTATTTCACTGGCTGTTCTGTTTTCACCCCTCCGTTCAAATATGCATTTGGTACTATCACATAAGTTTTTAAACAGATATGTCATTGTCTAGTGTTTATTGACTTTCTTATCATTTCGGAACTGCTACTTGTCCTTATTTTTAACCATTAATTGGAAGAAATCTCCGAAAACAGGAAATCCCCTCTATGATTGACTGATGGAAGAGCTAATTAAATTCACGGCTTGGCAAGTACACGTGGGCTGACAATCTGCAAAATAATGCCTAGGTCACATATCCACTCCGGGGCCCGTACGGCGAGTAAAAACTGACATTTTGGCTAATTTCTACGGTACCCAGTTTGATCTAGTTTAATTTCCGCTTATCCATTGAGGCGATTTCGGCATAATTCAGCTTAGATCTGAGTTCCAGTCTCAAAAGTCCACAGCAAGCCGCTGGGTGGGGAAAATCGTACGGCGCCCAGTGCATTTGTGACCTAGGCTTAACTAAAGCCACTCTCACACGTGCGACAGTTGGCCTGCGTTTAATTGCGATAGACAATCGCAGGTCTACTGTCACAAATTAACGCAAACTATCGCAGACCTTGCGATAATATTGCAGGCAATCGCGTATAATCGTGAAATTTTGGAAATGTTCAAAAAATTTAACCTTGTCGCAACTTATCGCAAAGCAACCGCAGATTGTCGCAAAATATCGCACAATGTCGCAAGAAATCGGCGGCGGTGACGACGACGACGCCGCCGCCGACAACGTGTGGGCTTATAGTGCCTTTTACATTTAAGTGTCAAGGCACCTCACAATTATTACCCCCAGCTATAGGCTTTTTCATTCCAATATCATATCTCCACTCCCTGGGGAGTATTACAGTCCCGGCAGCCGATTTCAGCGTTCTTGGACTAACATTCACATAGACCATCACTACCAGCCAGGTACCCCTTTTACACCTGGGTGGGGAGAAGCAAGTGAGGCAAAGTGACTTGCTCAAGGTCACAAGCGAGTGTGTTTTTTCTTAGTCAGGGCTTTTACACGGTTTCCCCAATTAGTAATTTTATCATTAATAAAGACTGCATGACTTATCATGATTGGAAATTTCCTACATGTAGGCCTATTTAAAATATTGCCAATGGCACTGTGCCCGCTTGGCTTGAAGGAGTATTATGTTATGTATCCTATATACCCTTGATATAAATTTGACAAAGATCCAACACTTTGTTAGGGAGAAATAACACTTTGTTGTTTGGGGTTTGGCCCCCTAGTGGCAAAGTCAAGAATCAGAATTCGTCTGAGTTGTTATAGCCTAGAAGTAGATACATGTATGTGCAAAGTTCAAGCAATAGGCCGAACCATTACAAAAAGAGCCAATTTCGTAACTTCAGGCGAACTTTGACCTCTGTGAACTTGAAAAGTAGGTCAAATTAAAAACTTGAATACTATATCTTCTATATCCCTATTAGATATACCCAGGAACAAAATTTCACAAAAATCTGTCTCTTGGTTAAGGAGAAATAACACTTTTGTGATTTTGGTTTTGGCCCCCTAGTGGCAAAGTCAAGACGCAGATTTCACCGAAATTTTGTCTGTCAGTTGCTATAACCTAGAGGTACATGTGTACAAACTTTCAATTTGATAGCTCAAGCCATTATCAAAATATAGCCCTTTGAAATTTTTCGCAAAACGCCCCCTGGAGGCAAAACTAGGAATCCAATCGTGCTCAAAATCGAACTCGACCTGGATCTTAGGCCTATAGATACACCCACCGAAGACCAAAAAGATTCGTCAAAAAATAAAGGCGCTAGAGCGCTAACAAACCAAAAGTTTACGGACGTACCGCCGGACCGCCGTACGGCACAACGCACGACAGACCACCACTCAATGGCCCCAACCACAGCATAAGCCCTGCTGGGCCTTGTGGCCAAGCGGGCTAAAAAGCCAATTAATCGTAACTCTTTGACACCCAAGGCCGTGGTAACATGGTATCAGTTAGGTGCCCGACATTCGTTTGCTCATACCGCAGTTATTATTGGCCCGATTGAGCTGAAATTAGGTGCATATGAAAAAGAATTATTCTACGCAAGTTGAGCCCTTTTCGCGCGCCATTGTCGAAAATATATATGAGTAGAGGTTAAGTGAGGGGGCTACGGCTCCCTCTCTAAAGGCATTTTCCGCTTCCACGTTCCGCAATCCGCGTGTCCGCTAAATGTAGCTTTAACCGCGAATTTAGCGACATTTTTTTTCAAAAATCGAGCAAAAATACTTTCGAATTGGCTGTGTCACTGTGATTGACATTGTTGGAAAGGGCTTTTGCCGTACTACACGTCCAGTTTGCACGCCACACCACCGAGAAACATTTAGGGAAATTATTTGTACGTCAGTGTGCCTAAAACTGGCCCTGTCGAATGGCAGTGCTCGCCTTTTCAAAACGCGACTGGGCGAGAACGCCACGTCGCAGGGGCTTCATTGAGGAATGAAATAACGAGCGTGGTCTTGTCTATGTACTGTTAAAAAATTCGTTCGAAATCATGCACGGTTAAAGGACCACAGTATTGCTTCCCAATCCTGCGTTACACCTGCCCGCGTTAAGGGAGACCTCTATTGACGACTTGGTGAACTACGCATGCTACTGCGTGCATTGTAGTGTAATCATACATTCTCCAACACTGGGGCGAAAGGCTTAACTACAGTATTGGAGCATGGTGCCGGTGGCGCCGGCTGTCGACAGTAAGTTGCAATACCGTGGTCCTTTAAGGAGTGAGAAGAAAATTACTAGACCCATGTCGGACCCCCTGCGAAAAGACAGTTTTTTCCAATAATGGCCCAGTGTCAAAGGGTGAAGTGTTTTCCTCATTGCATTTTAAATGTCATGTTTTCATAAAGTCTGTGCTGGCCAGTTTGTTAATTGGTGATTGTGGAAGGTTTTTCCAGGAATGTGACAAGACAGATATCAATCTTTATAATGAGTAACATGATCCCACTTGTCTCAAGTGGATGTTAGTAGAAAGTGGCCTATTAAAAGAAATTAAACTTTATCACTCAGAGGTTTTGTCGAAGCCATCTGGGGCGGGGGGGGGGGGGGGGNGTGGGTCACAAAATGTCTCCTTGGCTTACCCGTGATTCATCTATCTGGTTCAGGTTAAATCTTACTCTTAAAGCCCCACTGTATCATCTTCGATAAAATCGAAGGCCGATCTGCTCTCCACTGCGTTACATCGCACATCACCCTTCGAGAAATTGACCGGTCCACGGCGTATCTGCCGCCTCGAGAAGAAGAGGCCAATCAGAATCGGTGTTGTAAAATTTGAATCGTGGTACAAATAGTGGTAGCCGAAGACCCGATATAAAGTGCAATATGATTGGTCGACCGGTAAAGTTGGCATCGTGCCAAGATACGCCGCCGACTGGTCGATTTCTCGAAGGGTGATGTGCGATATAACGCAGTGGTGAGCAGATTGGCCTTCGATCATCGAAGATGCACTGTATTGAATATGAAAAACGCAAATCATCGCCGTGATTCTCGACGTCAGTGCACGACGTCACAACGTCAGCGAAGTGTAAAGTGTAAAATGTACTACGCTCTGTCTGAATACATTAGAGCTCTCCCTGCAGTTTTTTTCAATGTGTGCTGAAAACTAGGCCTTGATTATATGAAGTACGTATCAGGCAAGCCTTTTGGGGACCTTCACGAGGCTATGAAACGTCTGTTTGCACTCTCCTAACATTTTGAAAATACATGTATCGTAAAATTCAGTACAGTGGGGCTTTAAATTTACCATTCTTATCGTTCAGGGTAGGGGCGTAAAATTACCAGTACATCACATTCAGTTACACTCCCGTCTTCATCTTCGATAATCGAAGGCCGATCTGCTCACCACTGCGTTACATCGCACATCACCCTTCGAGAAATACACTGGTCCATGGCGTATCTTGGCATGATGCCAGGACAGTTGCTCAAACAGGTCGATGTGCCCGGCAACGCTATTGCCGACCGCTGCTGCTATAATTCCAGCCAGTTGCTCATGTAAGACTGGACTGTGCCACTTGTTGCCGCAATGACCAGTCGTAGTCGATGTGCGCGGTCTGCTCACATCGACAGCGACTGTTGCGTTCAGTTGCTTCCAGTCGCAAGGCCGATCTGCTCTCGGCTTAACACCATGTATGAGATATGCCAACAGTTAATCCACAGCCTGGATTTGAATTATCAGTCAGTATTCAATACAAATGTCATCGCCTATATGACCACACCCCGCTCCCCACGGGGCATGGTCATGCATCAGGAAAGGGAGGATAATTCCTAATTGACTAATTAAACCACTTGATAGCCTACGCATCCTTGGCTTATCTGGTGATGACTACAGGCGTGCTGCATCACGCATGACTTCTAGTAGGGAGGCTAAGCGGACCCATCGTTCATTTTGTGATAAAAGCACCAAAATTGGCACAGATGTAGATTTGACCGTATCTTTTGATTTAAAGCTGACGTGAATGAACAAAAACTGGAGATTCCAGCTTTGAAAAAGACCACCACGCCACGGTGGTGGTCAAGAGAAATACAAACGACCATAAGGCACTTTCAAAGCACCTCCAGAACATGATAGACTACCAGCATANATTTTTTCCACCCGCACCCGCCTCCTATTCCGCGCCCGCAAACGCCTCGTGGAAAAGCAGCTTATGCCTCAGTCACAAATGAAGCAGCCGCCGGAGGATATCTTGACATCGGCATATTTTTGCGACGTTGCGGTCTACGACGGATACACTGTAAATCTAAAGTGTTTAAAGTCTAAACACGAAACTAAACGGGAATATGCAACAGATTTTAAACATCTAAACGCGTTTAGTTTTCCATATTCCAACGAAATAGATTAATGTGTTTCCATGACGGCAAAAAGTTATTAAACCGACAGATTTGGACTGAAAAAGTGACAAAAAAGCGTTGGAAGATGAAGGAAAAAAGTATAAAAAGGCACGCAGTAAAGAGTAAATAATACCGGCAGTCAGATTCGATCCAGGGCCCACCAACATGCATAATCTGGACCAACGCTCTAACCACTACGCCACTGGGGCTACACGCCCTGGCCTGGAATTTTTCTTTGGGTAATTCGGAAAGCCTGTCTACTGTTTTATTTCCTCCTGAGCGTTATAGCGTGAAGTTATACCTGGAATAAGTTCCACCTTTATGCATACGGGCCATGGTGTAACAAACAGTATTGTATACTGTACATCATACTGCCATCTGATTGGTTGTATGCCAACTATCCTGGGGGGAAAAATTCGCCGGCGGGAGATATAGCGAAACGACAAAGACCAATTCCACCCGAGCCGTGAACCAGCCCTAAACACGATGTTCAGGATTCCTTCATGTTTCGTGTTTAGGGGAAACTGAACGAGATGTTTATAACTTAAACAAGACATTTACAAGACATTTAAATTTACTGTTTTCTAAATGCGGTGTTTAGGTCATCTGTTCATTTCTAATGGAAACCTAATCGCGTTTAGATGTTTAAAAAGTGTTGCATATTCCCGTTTAGTTTCGTGTTTAGACTTTAGATTTACAGTAAAGCAAATGATATATTTCGGGATTTTAGGCAACAAGACGTATGTTTCTAGGCGGATAGAACGCCTGTCCTGATGATATGTTCAGTTATATTCACGTAATGTGTTAAAGTTGTGTTTTGTTGCTAAACATGTAAACACAAAACTAAACACTAAACGCGTCACCTGGATTTACAGTGTATTCCCACATATCTTTCACATATCCTTGAATAGGATGGTTTTCGACGGGCACCCCGTGGGACACTGGCCAGTAATCGGCCGATGTCGGCTGGTGTCTGTCGGATTTTGTTCCGACGAGTTGAAAATGGTTGGCCAATACCGTATAGTCCCCCACCCACCGATGTCCCAGCGGGTATCGGCCCGCTGTTCGTCCGGCAATCCGGCGATTTTCAAAATCGGCATCCGATCGACATTGGAGGGGACTCGGTCGCGCACCTGTCGGACTTCGACCAGTGTCCGGAGGATATCTGGGTCCCCTGATGACGGCCGAAAATCGTCCGATCTACTGGGTGCCTGGTAGGGAGGAGGCTGACCGGTGGCTGGTGGGACCCCGACGGGCGTGTCAAGGAATATGAAGGATCCCTCGCGCCAGCCGCTACTCGCCGCAAGAAAATAACTCCGAGTTATTTTCTTCCGATCACGTACGCGGCGCGCTACCGAGCTCAGGACAGCCGTAGATATCCTCGGGCCACCGGCCCGCAACCCGTCATTTTCCCCCTTTTTTAGTCCGTACGGTGTAGATGTGACTGTACATGTAGTAAGCGGCGCGCTGCCGAGCTGAGGACAGCCGTAGATATCCTCGGGCCATCGGCCGGCAACCCATCATTTTCCCCTTTTTTTAGCTCGTTCGGGCGTCGCAAACACATCCTTGGCAGAATCGGTGGATATGTGACTCAGGCATTAAGGCCAAGAATCCATTCACTCGGGTTTTGAGCGGTGCGACGCCGCATTCTCTGTCCACGACCAACGCAGCGGAAACAAACAAATGTTTTCGAGCGTCTGCTACTCGAAAATCGCGTCAATGGACAGCCAGCCTACACTAGCCTGGTGAAAGCGGGCTGAGCTCGACCCGGACCGAGCCCGCTCCCTGAAATTAAAGCGGAACACTCCCGTTTACACTTCCATCTGGTATCGGGTTAATTTGGCTCGACTTGATTGTGTTTTGTAAAATAATTGTACCGAACCATGCTCGGATCAGACTTAGCACAGTGAAAAATCCGTAGTGTAAATTGGCAACAGTCATCCAGTGGAACGCAAAACTCACTCTGGAAAATGTCACCTAGGGTGGCTTGATCCAATTCTGCCCAATCTGCCACATGTAGGCCTACTGGTGAACGAATCTGTTCGGGTTGTTTCTGGTACACTTGAGCGTTGAAGGGAAGCCTGTTGTTCACTTGGCCAGGCAAACCCTTCTCTTTTCTAAGTTGGTGTCCACCAGAGTGATCCATCACATGTGTGGCAAGAGAATCAGGTACTTACACAAGACAGACATTTGGGTCGTATTAGTTTTATAAAGACGTTGACCGGTGAAAGAGTAGATAGATCTGCACATGATCTTCCTGCCGTTCATATCCTTGGTCGCCATTATCGATGTCTCGCTGACTCTTATCTTTCCATTGTATTGACCATTTCTCTCAGAGAGAGAAACCTCTGATGTTACCGGTATTGCTGTCCAGGAGGTTATTCCAGACCCCATCCACCACCAGTCTATTTCGCTGATAGGGTTACTCTCTGTCTCACATCTATACGTCTTTACCTGACCGGCACGAACAGCCACATTTGGATTGTTGACGAAATGAACTTCGGTGCTGGAGACTGAAAATACACATTTTGAACAAAGGGATTTGAACAAGGGATTGCCTTAATGTTGTCTAATACTGGTCCATATGCACAAAAAAAAAGTAAATGCTTTTTACTAGAAAACTGAAGAAATTACCTCCATCCGTTTGCATAAAATCCAAAGTACATGTAAATGCTTTTGTTAAAAAGCAATTGCTATTTGAAAAAGCAATTACTATTTACTTGTTCCTTTGTAGCAAATGTTAGAATTCATATGCATAATACTGAGCAATTGCTCCAACTGTAGAACCTTTGGTAAACAAGCAAATTATGCTTGTCAAGTATAAGCATTTACTTTGAAGTAGAAGTAAAAGATTCTGCATATGAAACCAAGTACATGTAATTGCTTTTACTTTTACTTTTGGCTTCAAGCAACTGCTTTTACTTTTACGTTTGCTAGAAGTAAATGCTTCATTTTTATGCATACGGCTCAGTGTCTAGTCATCAGCATGCTCAAGAATAGAAAGAATGCTACTTGCTTCTAAGTTAGAG
This sequence comes from Notospermus geniculatus, assembly GCA_002633025.1. Taxonomy (NCBI): domain Eukaryota; kingdom Metazoa; phylum Nemertea; class Pilidiophora; order Heteronemertea; family Lineidae; genus Notospermus; species Notospermus geniculatus. The sequence goes on along the minus strand of NMRB01001929.1, from coordinate 81,118 downwards.
GTACACTCATAGTAAATGAGTTTGGCATACACTCATAGTAAATGAGTTTGGCATTCGTGTTCTTCTCGCTCTCTCCCCCTGGTAGGCCTATTTCGTTGTAGGTTTTCCAGTTGTGGAGGGCACGTGGCTCCCCGTCTGGTCTAGGC
>NMRB01001929.1:69700-80956 GCA_002633025.1 Notospermus geniculatus | reverse complement strand
CGTATGCATAAAAATGAAGCATTTACTTCTAGCAAAAGCAAAAAGTAAAAGCAGTTGCTTGAAGCCAAAAGTAAAAGTTAAAGCAATTACTTGGTTTCATATGCATAATCTTTTACTTCTACTTCAAAGCAAATGCTTATACTTGACAAGCATTTGCTTGTTTTCCAATGGTTGTACAGTTGGATCATTTGCTCAGTATTGTGCATATGATTTCTAGCATTTGCTTGAAAGGAGCAAGTAAATAGTAATTGCTTTTTCTAACAGCAATCGCTTTTTAGCAAACGCATTTACTTTGAGTTTTATGCATGCAGATGGAAGTAATTGCTTCAATTTTCAAGTAAAAAGCATTTGCTTTTCTTTATGCATATGACCCATTAGCATGCTCAAGAAAAGAAAGAATGCTACTTGCTTCTAAGTAAGAGGTACACTCATAGTAAATGAACAACAGTTTTTTAAGAGATACATAAGTTCACAAGATCCAATCTGGCAATAGCTTGTCGCATGGGACCATTCAGACGTCTACAACTGTGGGAATTTCATGATGGCTTATTGTTATACATGTAGGCAAAGGTCTCATAGGAGAAAGATTTTGACTTTTGGCAATGATTCCACCAGTAATGCCTTCTCAATTCGCCATCCAATGGCGTGTTATAGGGTTAGGGTTATGCATGAAGTTAGTATTAAGATCAAGAATTTGAGAGGTGACCCACGAAAATCCCTTAGTTTATCACCAGGGATAAAATGGTGAAAGACTTATCACCTATTAGGAGCAGAGCCTGATTTTTGGCCTGTGTATGCCAGGCGCCCAGCCCAGCCAATGGGCCGTATGCATAAAAATTAAGCATTTACTTCTAGCAAAAGCAAAAAGTAAAAGCAGTTGCTTGAAGCCAAAAGTAAAAGTTAAAGCAATTACTTGGTTTCATATGCATAATCTTTTACTTCTACTTCAAAGCAAATGCTTATACTTGACAAGCATTTGCTTGTTTTCCAATGGTTGTACAGTTGGAGCATTTGCTCAGTATTGTGCATATGATTTCTAGCATTTGCTTGAAAGGAACAAGTAAATAGTAATTGCTTTTTCTAACAGCAATCGCTTTTTAGCAAAAGCATTTACTTTGAGTTTTATGCATACAGATGGAAGTAATTGCTTCAATTTTCAAGTAAAAAGCATTTGCTTTTCTTTATGCATATGACCCATTAAGCTAGGGAATTCTTGCCACCATTTAGGGGACAAGTGAAGGTTTTTCTATGAGTCTAGCTTTCGTGACTACCGAGTCCTCCGAGTCAGGGACTCGCAACCATCTCAAGAGGAGCTGTCAGTCAGTTGAACAATAGGTGTCACTACAGCCCAAGTCAATGCCTAACGGACACATTCATGATTAACCGAGCACCAATCAGAAAAAAATCCATTTGTATTGGTCCAATAAAAAGCACAAAGAACGACACGCAAAATGATATAACATGAAGAGTCGTCTCCGAATCTCGCAAATTTTCGACCCCAACCGGGGTTCTTGAGGAAGACCCCGGTTGGGGTCGAAAATTTGCGAGATTTGTATTGGCCCGCTAGAACTTTGCTGCCATCTTTTGGCCATAAGCGTGTCTGGCTGCTCCTATATTGATAATGGGGTAAATCATCATACATTTAGGCCTAACCATGCTGAAGACCGAATTGGTCCGCTAGAAGTTTGCTGTCATCTTTTGGCAATAAGCGCGGCTGGCTGCTCCTATTGATAATTGATAAATCATCATACGTGTAGGCCTAACCATGCTGAAGACTGAATGGGCACAATCAAAAACACATGCATCTGAGGTTATCAAAGCACCAGTACATTACTCACACGTGACATTAAACGTCTTCGTCACCGATGTATATATATCTATGTTGGGATGATCAGGAAACCTTGCCGAACAGTAGTATTCCCCTCCGTTGTCTTCTTTAGACATTCTTCTTGCCAAAGTTACGGTTGGAGCCATCTTCTGTCCAAGCTGTTCCCGTTGACTCCCGATCCGCCGGTAGTAGACTCGCAGGAGAGGAGTAACGTTCGCATTATTGGTTCTACATGTGAAGGAGACCCAATCATGATCCTGTGCGTATGTAACATTTGACGAGGCAAAAACTGAGTCAGGTAGGGCTGGAAATTGGAACATTGAATTAAAAAATCATGACCGGTTAAAAATGAATAATGCAACATCATCATTAGGCCTATAATCTATATAAGTCACCGTTACGACGTTAGTTGGCAAGTGACTATAGTCTATAGTGACTATATTGGCAAGTGACTATACTCACTTGCCAATATGTCTACATATTTATATTACAGCCATTGGTCATCATTAATGTATTTCGAGGAATATACCCAAAAAACGAACGGCAGATTTTGAGTATTGAACCGATAACTGAGCTTCAATGGAGTCGCTCTATAATACAGTATTGGGCAAATTAACGTCCAAACAAAACCGGAGTTAGGGAGGAACCTGCACCGCCAAAGGGAGGCTCTATATCTGTGTGTACTCATGTAACTTATGCACACATGCGAAAATCTCCCGCTATCATGTACCATCCCGTGAAAGGAAAACCTGCCTTCATTGGTGTTGTTCCAGTTATATAATCATATTGATGGCTCCCCAGCCCTCTAAAGAGATTCACCCTTGCTATCTGACCAAGTTCATTGTATGTAAGAGGCAGCAGGTTTGGAGGATGTGAAAGAGAGTGTTGTGTTACCACAGGAGGGTGTCCAGAAATGTTCGTTTTGAGAGCGTTTTTATTAATCATTCTGTATAGACCTTGTACGCCATGAACTGTCCACATTGACGAAGGTGTCCGAGTTGCTCCGATCTCACATTATGTAAGGCATGTGGGAGTACAGAATGTTCATACGTCACCAAAACCGCCTGGTGTTGACCTAATTTATCAAAACATGCATAATGATAATGTGACGTAGTGGACCTGACCTGTTTTAACTAAAGCATCAATTTCCTTCAATGTCAACATTCCTTCCGGCAGAAAATACATTCATAAGTAACACTTGCCACGCCACTTCTTCATTCACAGGTATCGCAGCAGTCAATTTTGTCCTCATCACAGTTAACAGACATTGGCAAGTTCTCCACACCAAACCGAAGTTTAAAACATCTCAACCGTGATCCGTAACAGCCATCGTTGTGTTGTGTTGACGTTTTTCGGCGGTTCAGGTGTGAAAGGAATCCAAGTCCCCCTGGAATCCAAGTCCGGTCTTATTCTTCAGCGAGGGATTTAGAATATATGGCTAGAGAGACCATGACCATTCCAGCGAACCTTACAATAGCCAGCTATTGTTCGGCGGATCTACATTCCTAGGACGCTGATTCCTGTCACACCTGCAATCAATGCGTCTAGCTTGGTGGTTTACTGTGGTTAACTGTCACAGTCATGTTTAACATCAAGACAAGGCCAATAACCAGAATCTAAAAGTGGTGCATTCAACCCAAGGAGTTTGAATTTTTCATTCTGCGTAATTCTGCAGCAAGCAACCAGATTCCGTGTTCAACGCTTTGGGATTTTCTCTTGCGCCCAATCAGAAGCCTCATTTCTTCGTCGTTCACGGAAGAAAAAATATCAATGATGACACTTCATCAAATTTTGATTGGTCAACGTCATTACCGGCACGTGGGTCGGTGCAAGCTTTGCCGTGATTGGTTGCTATTTTTGGGACCGGGGAAATCCGTTGAACACGGAATGTAGTTTGCTTGCGTGAAGATCAAGGGAGGAGAAGCCGAGTCTTTACCTGAACTCAGTGAAGATGGAATTTTTCGGCTTGGTTCAGCTTGGATGAGGGGTACACTGTATCCATCAGTACTGGTCTGAGAATTGGTGAGAACTCCAGCACCCGTGTCCCTCTCATGCGGCATGCAGCATGCGGGTTCTCTCGCAAGATTTCTGTGTGGACGCCTCGTTGAAATAGCATTAAAGCCCTGTTTCCACTAGACCGGTTTTCCGCATTGCGATTCCCGTGCGGTTTACTGCGACGGATCCCGTAGCGGCCGAAATTACGGGAAGGGGTTTCCACTTCTGCGATTAACCGCAAATGAGTCGCTCCATAAAGTACGGCATGTTTCTCGCCAAATACAGGTTCAAATGGAGAAAAACATGTAGAGCACAGCTTCATATGCCATTGAAGCGATATTAAATAAAGAAACAGAATCCTTGAACCAGTAGTTTATTGAAATTGTACAACTTCATCAGAACCAACCGGTGCGGGTTGCCGCACTGAATGCTTTTTACAAGCTAGGCGCACATGACCGATAAAAACATTTGATGCGGATTCCGGCGCGGGAAACCGGTGCGGGCACCGCGACGGAAACCGCACGGGAAACAGACCTTTAAAGGCCTGTTTCCACTAGACCGGTTTTCCGCATTGCGCTTCCCGTGCGGTTTACTGCGACGGCTCCCGTAGCGGCGGAAATTACGGGAAGGGGTTTCCAATGTCCGATTAACGCTGAATGGGTAAATGTCGTCCTGGGTATATACAAAGATTACCCAGGATCTCCAAAGATTACCCAGGATCTCAGTCTTCACTAAAACAATACCCTGGGTGTAGTTTCGGTAGCCGAACATCACCCAGGTTCCGCAATCTGTGCCTAGGAACGAGTCCTATTTAGAAATCCCTTGGAATCTCGCGGTCTCGCGCCGCGGTGCTTGTTGAGTGTAGCTGTTCATGACATTCTTCAGGCGGTCACGTGACCACGGGCGAGACAACCTCGAATCCAGATGTCGGTACTACGATGCTGGGTGATGTTCGGCTACCGAAAGTACACCCAGGGTATTGTTAGTGAAGATTGAGATCCTGGGTAATCTTTGTATATACCCAGGACGACATTTACCCTTTGAGCCCGATGAACCGCAAATGAGTCGCTGTATAAAGTCTGGCATGTTTCTCGCCAAATACAGGTTCAAATGGAGGAAAACATGTAGAGCACAACTTCATATGCCATTGAAGCGATATTAGGTATAGAAACAGAATCCTTGAACCAGTAGTTTATTAAAATTGTACAACTTCATCTGAACCAACTGGTGCGGGTTGCCGCACTGAATGCCTTTTACAAGCTAGGCGCACATGTCCGATAAAAACAGTGCGACTGCCGTCCGGCAATCGGATACGATTGGCGGATCTAAAAGAAATGTACTACTTTGTGTTAAGCTAGGCGCACATGTGCGACAAATCTCGATGCGGCAGGGGTGTTTTTAAAGTCGACTGACGAGTCGACAGCGTTGGGTCAGTCAACTTTAAAAACACCCCTACCGCATCGAGATTCGCCGCACATGTGCGCCTAGCTTTCGCCCCCGCACATGCATGCGTTTGCCGTACGGCAAATATTTCCGGCGCATGCGATGATCGGAACGAACGGAGTGGTTTGTTTCGTCCTGCAGAACGGATGCGAATCGCAGCGAAAATTCCCATGGAATGACGTCACATTTCACGATAGCCCTTTTGACTTTTGTTTCCATCTCGGCGGTTCGACTTGAGAAGGACAGTCGTCGCGGCATGAACGCATACATGTGCGGGCGAAACACGGACGGCAATCGCATGCGACCAGATGCATCCGACTGCCGGATGGCAATCGCACCATTTTTATCGGACATGTGCGCCTAGCTTTAAGCCCCGTTTCCACTAGACCTGTTTCCGCAGCGGTTTTGCGGCGCCGGGGCGGTTTTCACAGGCATTGGGACATACCAAAGGTCTCATTGAGGGCCAAGGAAAAGTGTATTCCTGGATGGAACGAGGCAGTCGCTGATCAAAAACGCAGAGCCGTTTTCTGGCATAACTTGTGGAAGGCCAATGATAGCCCACGGGAGGGTATTATTGCTGATATCAGGCGCCGAACGCGCGCGTAATATCATCTGGCCGTTAAGCAAACTAAAAAGAACTCAGAAAACCAGAGGCTAATAAAATCGCTGATTCTTTGCTGAATAAAAACAATGCTAACTTCTGGTCAGAGGTCAGGAAAATGAACAAGTCATCTCAAAAGCTGCCAAACATTGTTGACGGCATCGCTGGCAAGGAGGCGATTGGGGATCACCTCGGCGAGAAGTACAAAAATCTGTACAACTCGGTCTCTTATGATCGTCAGAGAATGGATTCAGTATTGAATGATATTGACTGCCTCATTTCATCACAGTGCTCGTGTGATCATAACTTGTGTCATCATCAGCATCTTACAACAGTTGAGGACACTACAGCCTCCACAAGGTTGCTGAAATACGATAAGAATGATGGTTTGCTTGGGCTTTCGACGAACCACATTAAGCATGGTACCCACATGGACACGTTCCTCCGGGCATGTTAGTGAGCACCATCATTCCAATTCCTAATGAAATGGTCCATGGACCATGTGCTCACCTGGGTGAACGTACCAGAAAAACAAATGACAAATGTTAAATCGAAATGTTCCAGGGTCATGTATCCTCATTAGATGCACCTGATAAAAAGTCGGAGACAATCCAGTTACAGTTCAGGAGTTACTGGACTTTGAGCTTTGGTTTTGGCCACCTGGTGGCCAAGCAAAGAATCAAATCGGACTGAAAAGTGGTGTCATAGGTCACCTGACATGGGGATGTATATGTACCAAGTTTCAAGTCAATAGCCCCAGCAGTTCCCAAATGCCACCAAGTCAGTCAAATCAAAAACCCCTTACTTACGTCATGCATCCTCATTAGAAGCATCAATGATAAAAATTTGGAGAGGATCCAGTCATTAGTTCATGAGTTATTGCACTTTTTGTGTTTTTGGTTTCCGCCACCTGGTGGCCAAGCTAAGAGTCAAATCGGGCCGAAACTTGGTGTCATAGGTCATCTGACCTAGGGGTATATATGTACCAAATTTCAGGTCAATACCACCTGCAGTTAGGAAACGTGCCACTTGAAGGCAAAATTTTGAACTTTAGACCTCTGTGACCTTGAAAAGTAGGTCAAATCAAAAACCCGTTACATATGTAATGTACCCTCATTAGATACACCTATGATAAAAATTTGGAGGTGATCCAGTCATTAGTTCAGGAGTTATTGCACTTTTTGTGTTTTCGGTTTCCGCCACCTGGTGACCAAGCTAAGAGTCGAATCGGACCGAAACTTGGTGTCATAGGTCATCTGACCTAGGGGTATATATGTACCAAGTTTCAGATCAATAGCTCCAGCGGTTACGAAACGTGCCCTGCTAACGGACGACGACGGACGACGGACGACGGACGCAGACCCACGACAAGAGCTCACTCCAGGTGAGCTAAAAATGCCAAGAAATCGCTAAATGATTCATCAAATTACCGGGCTATTGCCCTTAACAGCCCCATATGTAAGCTACTAGAAACCGTGATCCTATCCAAGGCGAGAGAAAATCTAAAGTCGTCAGATGTGCAGTTTGGGTACAAAAAAGGTGTTTCTACCACCAACTGCACTTATGTCGTCAACGAAATTGTGAGATACTATCTGAATGGTGGTGGTCAGGTATATGCTACATGTATGCTTCAAGAATTTTGTTTGAAATTTCGATCAAGAAAGTCTTGAAGACAGGCATGACTGATAGTGTTGAGAAACAAGAGGCCCACGGACCTTGCGCTCAGCTGACATTTGATGTCTCTGTTTGATAGGCTAAGGCATAGGCCTAAGAGGTAGGGCCTACTGCAGTCTTAGGACGGTTCGTGGATGATGTCAAATTTCATTCACCAAGATTGCCAAGAATGAATCACATTTATTTTGGAAAGCCTACGGTTAGTCCCCTTGGGTGGTGGGAAGGGGTTAAATTTTAATGTTGCAAGATAGGGGCTTGTTGTACTTGACTCGATGACTCGATGGCGCGATGACTCGAAGGCGCGAAGGCGGCCAATTAAATTTCCTGTATATTGATGGGTGCATGCCTTATTTTAATTCGAGTTCCACTTCAAAACACTGGGTTACGATGCAACATTTTTAGGAAGATGAAATAAGCCACCTGTGGCATATTTTTATAACCATCGTTAGACATGTTAAACCTCATACCTATTCCCATTTTTAGTATAACTCTAAAGCCGTGACGTCATTGGCGTTTAGAATGCATGATTGTGGTTGTGCGTGAAGCAGCGGAATTCATTCAAACCTGTTTTTTTTCGTTCAAGTGTTTTGAAGAAGTACAGTCCAAAAATTTAATTTTCATAACATAATAAAAAATATCAAAGAATTGTAAAGATTTGTTCCAAGATCTGAAACTTTTCGTCCAAGATTATCACGTGCGTCTTGCCAAGATGCAAGTGACCACAAAACTGATGACGTCACGAAGTACATGAACAACCCGGGTGCATTTCGTCATTTTCATGAATTTACTTTTTGCGTGGCAGCTGTGACACATTGGGAAACTTCCGGCATAGAACATGCAGTAGGATCATTGCTCAAAAGGGCTGAAAATTACCGCTATACCCCCTCCGGTGTGTGCAATAGGGAGACAAGACCAGTTCCAACAACTTTTCAAAAGGGACCCATAGTAAATTCTCAAGGACGACTTAGGAGCTATAGGCCTAGTTCGAGGCTACCCTTCATTTCTCATGATTTACGCTGAATATCAACCTCACTACACTTCTTGGTAGCTGGGGACACTACGTCGGTCCACTTCCGCCGTTGATCCAGACTGTCCACTTCTTAGAAATAACCAGCTGAATTTCATTGAATAATTTTGGCGGTCATCGAGTCATCGCGCCATCGAGTCTTCGCGTCATCGAGTCAAGTACAACAAGCCCAAGATAGGCATACAATCCTTCGTGAATTGAGATACTAGTACATGTATATGTCAGATACTGTACTTTATTAGACCACGCTTGGTTGGGAAATTATCAGTAAGAAGGGAGGGGTTAATGTAGATCAATGAGACAATCCTTAGTATTAGACCCCTTGGGTGGGAAGGGGTTAATACAACATGTAGGCGTTCATTCCTTGGTGAATTGATAAAGAGCTTATAAGACCACCCTTGGGATTAGGTGGGACAGTTTATAATGTTGAGGTTCTTGGTGACGAATCAAGACCGTGTCCCTTTAATATTATTGACACCTTCACAAGAATTAATCCATGGTGAATAGGGAGCTATAAAATCATCATTGCCATTATTCTTGTTTGACTTTGACCTGCTATTCTATTTCCGCAACTCATAATCGGAATATGCCGAGGACTGGAGGGAGGCTTCGCACTTTCGCCAGACGTGTCTTCGGCAAAATTCACGGCAGTCCTGGAATTAGGCCGATTCCCCATCCTACACAACAATCTAAAAAAAGTAAAAAGTTTGCCCACGTCAACAAAGAAATTGCCACCTGAAAATCATCTTCGTTGCATGCGTTGATTTTTCATCATATCGGGAAGAATGTGAGTTGTGGGTATTTTGTCGTAATTTGGCTGACATTTCATGAGCACTTCGACGAGATTCGAGTGGTGGTTCATGGTCATGCCAATTGGTCATTCTTCGTTCTCTCGCTACGATAGAGGATCACAGGCCTCTGACGTCATCAGAATCAACCCAGTGACGAGACTTCCGCCTTATTACTTATTCACTGTGAGAGCCGAGGGCAGAGCAAGCGATCAACTGTCGAAACTCACAATGCCAGGGTCATTTAATTGGTAATCATTGCGTCATTAGGTTCTTAGAATGAAAAAAAGATCTTACCTAGCGTCTCATTGTTTAGATGTGCTGAACTCCTTCGAAGTAGACGATTGAACTGCTGAATGCAGACTCCTGGCCTTAGCTGTGAATTCCAATGATGATGACGTCAGACACTGGCAAATGATACGCTGGCGCAGAAGGCGCGAAAATTCAAATACCCCTGTTTTTTATTTTGTTGAATAGCGCCCCCTGGCGAACAGATCTGGCATTAACCTCCCTTTGAACTGATGTAGAAAATATCAACCTATCTATCCCATCACTTTTTGTCTACATATTTATCATCACTCCATCTGTCCAACTATGCCCGACGTTTTGTAACCGTAATAGTAATAGCTAGAGACTCCAAATTACATCTGAAGATAGCCCTTGGTGAACTCTCCTCGGAAACAAAAAATGAGCGCAATTTGACCTATATTAGGCGCACCAGGGGGCGTTTTGTGTAAAATGAAATATCGCAATATCTCAGCCCCTATGATAAATATGTAGACAAAAAGTGATGGGATAGATAGGTTGATAATTCTACATCAGTTCAAAGGGAAGTTAATGCCAAATCTGTTCACCAGGGGGCGCTATTCAACAAAATAAAAAAACAGGGGTATTTGAATTTTCGCGCCTTCTGCGCCAGCGTATCATTTGCCAGTGTCTGACGTCATCATCATTGGAATTCACAGCTACGGCCTTGAGTCTGCATTCAGCAGTTCAATCGTCTACTTCGAAGGAGTTCAGCACATCTAAACAATGAGACGCCAGGTAAGGTCTTTTTTTTCATTCTAAGAACCTAATGACGCAAAGATTACCAATTAAATGACCCTGGCATTGGGAGTTTCGACAGTTGATCGCTTGCTCTGCCCTCGGCTCTCACTACAGTGAATAAGTAATAAGGCGGATGTCTCGTCACTGGGTTGATTCTGATGACGTCAGAGGCCTGTGGTCCTCTATCGTAGCGAGAGAACGAAGAATGACCAATTGGCACGACCATGAACCTCCACATGTCCACTCAAATCTCGAAGTGCTCATGGAATCTCAGCCAAATTACGACAAAATATCCACAACTCACACTCTTCCCCATATGATGAAAACTCAACGCATGCAACGAAGATGATTTTCACGTGCCGTGGCAATTTCTTTGTTGACGTGGACATAGTTTGGTTCCCGAACCCACCGCTAGGGCTATGATAAACTAGACGTGGACAAACTTTTTATTTTATTTAGATTGTTGTGTAGGGTGGTGAACCCCCCTAATTTCAGGACTGCCGTGAATTTTGCCGAAGGCACGTCTGGCGAAAGTGCGAAGCCTCCCTCCAGTCCTCGGCATATTCCTAAATATGAGTTGCGGAAATAGAATAGCAGGTCAAAGTCAAACAAGAACAAGAAAAGGACATCGGAGCGATGTCAATGGTTTCCGATGAGAAGTTTACTACTCTAGAGCTAATTAACTGTGACCTTGTCCTCTGACCTTGAAGTATTGCGTAACTGGAACAGGCATACTTGATTAAACTTATAGGAGATGGTTAATTGGTTCACGTAGTGACCATTATTTTCATACCGGTTTTGCCCGATTCACTCTTCGATAGCGCGGTTATTCACATTATCATAACCAGGGCTT
>NMRB01001929.1:53792-64480 GCA_002633025.1 Notospermus geniculatus | reverse complement strand
ATCTGCAATATCAACCAATCTTCCCAGCGAAAAACGCCCCAATCTCCCAAATTAGGGTCATTTACCCTTGCCAAAGCTTCGTCACGGCTCATTAGATTCCTACCCGTTGCCATGGTAACTGAAAAAAAATTCAAAAATTGGTCCAGTATCCACAAAACGCAACTCCACGTGTAGCCCAGGCTTCCCCCTGCATGACCAGACTAGTGGCGCCTCACTGTGATAACTCTACAAACTATAGGACAGTTTTTAATATTCCATAGGCCCTATCTCCACTATAGTGGCGATCAGGACCCAAAGGGTTAAAGAATGGACTGGTTACTTTTGATATGAGATGATGGGGTCATGGTGATATCAATATCACAAATTTGATATTTTGAGATACCTTGCCATATTGTCAACAGAGCAACATGAAACAAGTCTCAGTTCATGCATGCTTATCCAAGGACTGGACTGTATTAAAATTCTCAGCCTCACGTGCCCAGGTGATTGAAATATCATGAGATTTTGATATATCAAACTTGATAATTTGAAATATCTCTGCCTGTGGTAGAGATATTGGCATGATATCAGCTATACTTAGGTTATTGATGATGCCCATTTCGATTATGCAACGACCTTGACGATCAGAGGTCAAGGTCAAACTTGATAATTTGAAATATCTCTGCCTATGGTAGAGATAGAGGCATGGTATCAGCCATACTTAGGTTATCGATGATGCCCATTTCGATTTTGCAATGACCTTGATGAACAGAGGTCAAGGTCAAGGTCAGACTTTATAATTTGAAATATCTCTGCCTGTGGTAGAGGTAGAGGCAGAGGCAGAGGCATGATATCAGGGATACTTAGGTTAATTCCTTTTTTTCTGTACCTTTTTACCTAGTACCTTTATTACCTAGTACCTTCTTTTACCCAGTACCAGGTACCTTTTTTACCTGTACTTTTTTACCTAGTTCCTTTATTACTTAGTACCTTTTTCCCGGCACCTTTTCTGATCTCTATCAACGTGCCTTGATCTCTGTCGATGTATCATTCATGTACCGGTGGAAGCACCTGTACATCGGGAACCATACTACATTTAAAATGTCGTCTTGTTTTATCTTGAGATGAGATCGATTTTTTTCTGTGTACAGTAGCAAATTTTCTTGCCAAATCGAAAAACGCCGCTGAAAGCCGCATTTGACAGAAGGAATTTTGTATGTTTTTTTTCCTACTTTTTTATTTGCATCATTTTATTCAAAATTTTTATATCACTGTGTTCTACTCATCGAGGCCTTTCACCCCACCAAACCACCTGCTGTTGCTGAACTTCGCTCTGAATTCGACTTTTTTACAGACTTCAACTGGAACGTTCATCCTCTGGCCACTGTAATGTTTGATTCCCCATCTTTGCCGTCGGGTAATCTACATGAACTGCTTAGCCAGCAGCGAACCACATGCGGGGTATGGCGTTGTGACCTGGCAAGATCAACGTAGTATTTGCCGAACGTTGGAAAGTTAAAATCCTCAGAACAGGTAAGGCACATCACATCAAATTCACTGAAGGCACAATAATATGCCCCCCGCACCTCCAACTCCCAGTCACATTATTGGTGACACATTTCCGATAATTATTTAAAACGGTTTGACAGGCCATGAAAAAAATTGCCAGTGTCAATGGTGACATCAAAAGCACTCTGGCGGGACCACTTATGTCTTGTCCTGCCATATTTTAGATTCCTATGAGTCTATTGTATGGATGTGATATTGCTTCCATATCATGGCAAAATGATCCACCAAGACACTGAATATCAGCAGTTTTTTTCAGCGAAGGCAATCTGTCACGCACAACCTGCAAGAACTGCTATGCACACAAATCCTACCACCCACCAACTTCGTACTTTTGGAACTGAATAACTGGGAGAACAGTTATTTTGGCCGTAGGGGAACTAGCATCACCAACGTAGTACGGAGAACTGACAACAGCATCAACATCCATCTTTCCTTGACGCCACTCAAGAAAACAGATACTAAACAAGGAACTGTTTGCCACTAACAGGACTCCAACCTGGATCCAAGGTTAGCGGCACAAACGTAGAAACCTTGGCTGAAGAACGGATTAGGATGACTTGATTTTAGTGAACTTATTTCATACAGGGATTTTTTTTCTGTGCAAATCACATTTTAAATTTCCTCAGGTGACACCAACTGTTCGTAGTGTATAAGTACATTAGTGTGTGTCCTAGGCCTAATAATCATGGCATCTTTGCCTGGTGTTATAAAGTTGCCTGCCCTTGGCCGCCCATTTAGTTTGGGTATGTTGTACGATTGCAGAAGTGAAATGCTGATCCCTGGGATAACACTGTGGGACAACGAAACCCTCAAACAAGGTACTAACATCCAAATGAAAAAAACGGCCGATTTCAGCATCATAGCCGAGGATACTATCGAAAAGAAGGCATCTGAGCTTGATATTGAAGCTGGGCTTAAGTTGAGCTTTCTGGGGGGTCTGGTAGAGGTTTCTGGATCTGCAAAATACTTGGACGACAGAAAGTCGTCAAGTCATCAGTCACGTGTCACAATGAAATACAAGTGCACAAGTAGGTATGAGCAGCTCACTATGGCTCACCTCGGCAGGGGCAAATTCGAATATCCCGAAGTATTTGATCAAGGTCATGCAACACACGTTGTCACAGGCATACTTTACGGGGCTCAGGCTTTCTTTGTCTTTGATCATTATCGGTCAGACGAAGAAACGAATAAGAGGACAGAGGGTGAACTGCACGTGCTTGTCAAGGCACTCCCTGGCATACAAATTGATGGCGATGGCAAGCTGGATATGAGCGAAGAAGACGAGAAACGAGCCAATAAGCTTCAGATTCAGTTTCACGGCGATTTCCAACCATCCACCAATCCAACCACGTATGCTGATGCAGTCCGCTTATACAAAGACCTTCCTCAGCAACTTGGACCCAATCAAGAAAAAGCAAGCCCCATCATGGTTTGGTTGTATCCTCTCGAGCACCTTGACGGCAGAGCTGCGAAACTGGTCCGCGAGATCAGTGCCAACCTTGTGTCCAGGACAGAACAGTGCATCGAACGCATACACGCCTTAACAACAAGGTGCAACGATCTTTCCAGCAGTCCTGCATGTGCAAGGTTTCCCAGTGTCCGAGAGAGACTCTCTGAATTCCATGGGAAAGTCAACGAATACCGCATCGTTTTCACCAAGCAGCTGACGCCGATACTGCCAAAGATCCGCGGTGGTGGGGCCGAAGAATCCGAGCTCATGCAGGTGTTATTCAACAAGGAAGAGTCACCATTCAGTTTCCACCGTCTGGACCAGTGGTTGAACAACTGTGAAGAACTGATCAGGGTCATGGAAACGTACATCACGAGCATGAAGTCCATCAACTTCGCTTCGTCCCCGGGCACTTTGGCAGCAGCGATCATGTCACCCGAAATTAGATACTGCGTCAGCTTCAACTTCCAGCTTTCAACTGAGGATCCTTTGATTGTGGCCATGCACAGTTACTTCCAGCACCTTACCGAAGCCTCATTTAAGCATGCCTCTGTATCAGTCAGCAATGTGTCCCTCCACGACCAAGTCGACGAAAGCATGGCAACGAACGCCAGACACTTCATCGACTTCCACCGTGTGAATTCTGCCAAACAAACTACATCTTTCATTGTGGCTGAAGAGAAGCTGATCACAGACAGGCCTGGTGGGTTCATTTACCTCTACAAAGAAAGCAAGATTGTCGACAAGGATTTCAAACCTCCCTCTCGACCAGGGCAGCCAGAAGAGGAGCTTTCCGAACATGACAGTCTGAAACTGAAATGGTCCGCACCTGACACAGGTGTCAATAATATCACTCACTACACAGTGTCACACAAGGCATTCGGTTCTGATTCAGGTTGGACCTTGAGTAAAACAAGTGCCGCCACAAGAATGTATACCATAGCGAACCTAAAGCTTGCCACTGCATATCAAGTCAAGGTGACTGCTGAATGTGATGCTGGATCAAGCGTTGACAGTGACATCAGCGTGATGACGACAAGACCAACAGGTCCACCAGGAAAACCAAAGGTTTGGCAAGCTTCAGCATTCATGGTAAGTCTCGAGTGGACCAAGCCATTAGACATTGCTGAGGCAGTCACCGTCCAATCCTATGACATCGAAAGAACACTTACTCAGAAGGATGACTGGCAACACTGTGCAATTACAAGCTCTGCAGATGTAACAAATGCGGATGTCCCACACGAAGTTGGTGCCGAATATGAGTACAGGGTGATAGCAAAGTGCGAAAAGGCGACGAGCCTTCCAAGTGAAGCCAGTGACCCAGTTGCAATACAGGCCAGTACTGGAGAGGTACCAGTATTGAAAGAGCGAGTCCGGGCCGAGAGGTCGACCAAGATTGCAAACATACAACACCCATCCCGCTATCAGGTTCATCTAAAGACAGTCACTGCCAATGAAGCATCCATGGTTCGAAAGAAAACTTTCGGCACACCACAAATTGGAGTCCCAGAAAAGGTGATTTTGATTATTGGTGCGACCGGTGCAGGAAAGACAACTTTCATCAATGGCATCATGAACTACGTCCTTGGAGTTGAATGGAATGATGACTTCCGCTTTCGACTGGTTGAGGAAGACGAGGGCAAGAACAACCAGGCCAAGAGTCAGACCCAGTGGATTACAGCGTACACCCTGAATCATGCAGACGGCTTCAAGGTACCCTATACCCTGACGATAATCGACACACCAGGATTTGGGGACACGACTGGGATTGAGGGAGACAAGAGGATAACTGAACAGCTGCGGAATTTCTTTTCAACGACTGGAGATGAGGGTATTGACCATATTGACGCTGTAGGCTTCGTTACACCGTCCTCCTTGCCCAGGCTCACCCCAACCCAAAGGTACATCTTTGGCTCCATTCTGAGTTTGTTTGCTAAGGACATCGGTGGCAACATATTCCTTTTGGTAACATTTGCTGATGGAAAGAAACCACCTGTTCTAGCTGGTGCGAAGGAGGCCGACATGCCTTACAAGAAATACTTCAAGTTCAACAACTCGGCACTGTTTGCAAGCAATAAATCTGGTGATGTCAATTCCGATTCTGGCTCAAGCTCCAGTGATGAGGAAAATAACCAACAAGAGGGTCAGTTCGATAAAATGTTTTGGAAGATGGGCATCTCCAGCTATAAGAAGTTCCTGCAGCAGCCGAACAAGATCAAAAGTACAAGTTTACAGTTGACCCAAAATGTACTTGATGACCGATATCAGTTAGAGCTCATAATCACTGGGATACAGAAGGAAATCGAGAGTGGGTTGAATATTCTCGAAAAACTGAAGAAGGAAGTTGCTGTACTGAACGATCACAAGGCTGATATTGAGCGGAACAGGTCATTCACTTACACGGTGGACGAGGAGAAGATGACCAAAATCGACATTCCCAATGGCTCGTACACAACAAACTGTCTGACGTGCAACTACACGTGTCACTTTCCCTGTCAAATTCCTAACGATGAAGACAAGGAGCGCTGTGCTGCCATGACTTCCGGCCAATGCAAAGTTTGCCCAAAGAAATGCCATTGGCGCATGCATCACAATGTTCCTTACCGCTTCGAAACACAAATCAAAAAGGTCCAAAAGACCTCTGACGACCTCAAGGACAGGTACGAAAAGGCCGAAGGAGAGAAGATGTCTGCTGAGAAGAAGCCGAATCCACTATCCACCGTGGAATACATCGACATCTTGATTGATTCTGAAAAAGGTCAGGCCAAACCAGGTTGGATGGACAGGGTCCGCCATCTACAAATCGTTCGCCAGCAGGCGGAAACACTCGCAAAACTGACTCAGGAGGGCTATGACCCATTCGTGAAGTACCAGGAAATAATCGATGAATCAAAATCAACTGTGCAACCAGAGGCAGGCGGCGTGATGGAGCATTTCACACCTGAGTTGAAGGAAGGCGGCAATTATCTCAAGAGACTCCTTGATTGCAATAATATGTCTCCACAATGAACTTTTGCCATTTTGATGAGCTTTTGTCTGTTGCATGAACTACAGCTGAATTGGTAAAGAAGGGGGTCGTTTTAGTGTGTACAAAATAAGTGACCCTGCTCACCATTAGTGAAGACGAAGTGCATGGTGGTGGCTCCTGATACTCATGGCTCTGATAAGCTACATGACCAAAACAGTGTTTTTTCAGTTGGTCAGCCGTTCACTTCTGTTGCATTTATATCCAAGATATGAGAAGATACCAGTTGCTAAATTACATATTGACGATATTGGGAAGAACATACTCTGCTTGTTGTAATGAGTTACACTTACTGCAAATCTGTACTTCGAGCATGATACTGTGCTGTATTTATCCCTACATTTAATTGTCTGCAATATAATCATAACTATGACGGCCGTTAATCAGAAAGAAATGTGGACCACACGGAATTGACTGCCTGCAGCTAATTTACATTGGCTACTCACTGCTAAAAACTAAATAGTCGCCAACCTCCTTAGAAGTGTATTAGCCAGGTTTTGAAACCACTGGTGATTTTCAAGGTTGAACTGTCAGAAGTCAACCACAAAGCACTTACACGCAGTTTTAAATGGGCAGTTGGTACCATCTGGTTCAATCGACGTCATCTTCGTATGTACTTCGGCAATTTCCGACGGGCCTCCGTACATATCTCGACTGTATTATGGGCGCCATCTTGCGCAGCGATACAGCGGTGAATTCTACCGCACTGCGCCGGAAGTGAGAAGCTTGACCGACTAACATCCTAGTTGCATCCGCATGTTGAATAGTCCCTTGAAACGACGACAATTTTGCTTGTAATTCAACATACATCGTGTACATAGCGGATGAATATATTTATTCCATCATTAAACAGGCGTTAAACCGGTGTTTATAGCAGGTTTTGCGGTGTTTTTGGTGATCTACTTTATAACGTTTGCTTGGCGTTTTCCGGCCATCTTGTTTGTCACATGACCAGATGAGATCACATGACCACTGAAAATAAGTAGTCTCTGCAGTATGGCGGCCATGATACATCAGAGTCAATGACGATAAAAGTGTAAAAGTCATGACTCTGTGGTTCAGAGTGGATTGAACTGCTGAATGCAGACTCCTGGCCTTAGCTGTGAATTCCAATGATGATGACGTCAGACATTGGCAAATGATAAGCTGGCGCAGAAGGCGCGAAAATTCAAATACCCCTGTTTTTTATTTTGTCGAATAGCTCCCCCTGGTGAACGGATCTGGCATTAACTTCCCTTTGAACTGATGTAGAAAATATCAACCTATCTATCCCATCACTTTTTGTCTACATATTTATCATAGGGACTGAGATATTGCGATATTTCAATTTACACAAAACGCCCCCTGGTGCGCCTAATATAGATCAAATCGCGCTCATTTTTTGTTTCTGAGGAGAGGTCACCAAGGGCTACATTCAGATGTAATTCGGAGTCTCTAGCTATTACGGTTACAAAACGTCGGGCATAGTTGGACAGATGGAGTGATGGACTGCTGGGCTGACAGACTGACGCCACTGAATAGCTATTTGACTAGCTCCGCTGACCTTTGGTCAGCTGAGCTAAAAATCGCATGTAGAAAAATGCAATATCAGAAATGTAAGAATTGCGTCACCTGACAAGCTGATGATGCCGGCCTGGCTGCATAGACGCACTATCATCTGTCAATCAGTGGGGCCCCCTCCCACACCAGTCGTGTGACACAAGCCTACTTGGAGGGGGCCACTCCAGAGTTTATCAGGAAAGATGAGTCCTGAGTCCTCAAAGTCCTGATCGCATCCCCATGGACTACTCGATATGGGACTCTCTCAAAGAAAAGGTGTATTGCGGACAAAATGAAAGAGTTAAAACAAGACAAGATCCTAGTTTCTTGGGAAGAAAATTTCATTAGTCGAAATTCGTAAGAGCATTTCAGGACGGAAGAAACGGCTGAGAATGGTGGTAGAAGGGGAGGATGACACATCGAACATTTTCTCTGATATTGTATTATTGGACATTCAATTTTGATTTGGACAGTATTCACAGGAATCATATCGGGTAACACGGGTTTTAGAAACACGGCAAGCTCGCCGTGTTTTTCGAATTCCCCGTGTTTTCGTAATATAAGTTCTTAGCACGGCTACAGATGGCGCCGATATTAAGTGACTTCCTTTTCGCGCCTCAAACAGTAGGGAGTTTCCGCATTGTCACGAATTACGAATGACGAAACGATTTCAGGACGTTCATGACGTTACGTCATGTCGCTGTTTCTTCGTCTAAAATCCGTAGTGGGTCTGAGTTTCGGCCTTGTGAACGATGTGACAACCTCTATTTAACACCACCTCATTACCTTACATTGACATTTCAACCATTTATTCCACTGCTAAAGTATGCCAAGTATATCCAATTGTCACCTCTATGCTCAGAAAAGCCCAAGAAAACATTTCTTGGAAATGAAAATTACCAATTCGTAATTCGTAAACTACCTACGGCCATCCTCGTCAAGACGAAACGAATTCACACGACGTCACGAAAACACCGCAACGTCATACGTCAAAATGATGACGTCATAGTCAAAGCATATTCGTAAATCGTAATTCGGAGACGTTGCGGAAACTCCCTAGTGTGTGCCAATACAGAAATGACCGAATAGTCAGTGCAAGCAGCGCACCTGTCAACTGTCCAGGTTTGGGTTCTGGCCTACTCCCACGATCATACATAACCGATTATTGCCTGGATGTGACTTTTCTTGACGTGGTAGCAATGAACACCATACAATCTGGTATATAGACACCTCTTTGGCCCACCACCCTGTAGTATCGAAATCCGCAAAGGGACAGATGCGTGTCGGTACTACCGTAAAGCCAAGCGCACATTTGCGATAAAACTCAATCCGTTAGGGGTGTTTTTAAAGTCGACTGACCCAACGCTGTCTACTCGTCATTCAGCCGGGTCAGTCGACTTTAAAAACACCGCTAACGGATTGAGTTTTGTCGCAAATGTGCGCTTGGCTTAAGGCCAATTTGCACAGTGCGATTTCGACGGACGTCCAAGACGGACGGGATTTTGTTGTACGATTACTGTCGGATCGGAAATTCTGTGGTATACACGGTCCGATTTATTCACCCGTCAATACGGACAGACTCATTCTTCGTCAAGCGCGCCAAATACATGACCTCCAATGCAGCCATCTGATTGGCCGAGTTCATGCGTCCTTCGTCCGACATCGGAAGAAAATAGAACATCCGTCTTGTGCATCCCACGTCGCAAAGGCCATAACATTTTGTCGTATGTGCAGTTTACACGAACCGATTTTGACGTACGATCATGTCGGATCCGACAATCGGATGTAAAAATCGTATCGTGTAAATTGGCCTTCACTTTCGTCTGTCTGAGGTCCCTTCCGGATGCCAGTATTTATGCCTAGCCTCCCGGAATAACTATACAAACGATACGTCGATTTCATTGAAAAAAAACTGACCAATGGCCATGTTGCACGGTGCTTGCACCGGTACTGACAGCCCACAGTGCCAATTTCTTTCCAAATAATGATCACGAATCGCAAGAGTTGAATATGTTCAACTTCTGCGCGAAGACGAATCATTATTCCGACTGGCATGTCCCATTCGCAGTCGACCGGACTCGAGTTACATCGTCGTGCGATTATCCAAAGGTTTGTCTATATTAGTTAACCAATGAGTGACCAGCATTTTCATACCCCGCATGGATGGGCGCTGCCGTCTTGAAAAAGTCACACGATCACAAGTCACATGACTGCCAGAAGTTTGCTGTAGTCGCAGGAGACCTGACCACGATTACGATTCCGCCGTGTCCAGATGCCGCCTGTCCCTTACCAAAATCCAGTAAGAAAACCGAAATAAAAGTACAGACCCAGAAAGGCTGCCAGTAAAGAAACCCAACCTATCCCAGTAAGAAACCCAACCTATTCCAGCAAGGCCAGTAAGGATCCAGCGTGTCCCCCAGTAAGAACCCAGTGTTAATTAACACTTTTGCTCCCCCCCCCGGAACCTGGTAATCCGCTGGGAACATACTATTTTTTTACTGCCAGCATTGTTCCCACTAAGATCCCATCATGTCCCAGTAACTTCCCTGTAACTTGCCAGTAAGGTCCCAGTGTACTGGATTTCCCTGTGTAAAGATTACTTAGTTAAATCATTCTGATGAGGAAAATGCGTTAAGCAGTGAACAACACAGTGTAACTGACCAAGAGCAATAGGCCTACTAATGTACACATTTTAGACATGTAATTTCAGTAACAGTTGCGAAATGATTCACCTGGCTACTAAAAATTCGTCGGCCAATGGGGCTATCCAGAATATACTTCAACCTCTCGATAATAGGGGTCTCTACTGTACTATAGGTTGTACTATCCACTTTCTGTTCAGTGAGTTTCATTGTTTATCAGTTCTTTGGGAAATTTCACCTTGACCTCTTACCTTGACCTTGACCTATGATCATCAGGGTCATTGCATAATCGAAATTGGCATCCTAAATAACCTAAATATGGGTGTTATCAAACCTCTACTGCTACCACAGACAGAGACATTTCAAATTATCAAGTTTGACCTTGACTTGATCATCAAGGTCATTGCATAATCGAAATGGGCATGCTCAATAACCTAAGTATGGGTGATATCATGTCTCTACCTCAACCACGGGCAGAGATATT
>NMRB01001929.1:27788-39610 GCA_002633025.1 Notospermus geniculatus | reverse complement strand
CTGAATTAATGAGAACCCCACGAACGATGTGTGTTCAGGGTCATCGGTGTACATTTGAATAGGCTGACGTACATTTGTACATGGAACACTAATTGTGCTGAAAATAGCTCAGTTATCGTCAGAAATGGAATTCAAAGCATCATGTTGGCAGGTTCATGTACCTCTTCACCATAAAAAAAGTTGAAGCTCGTGCCTATTACGTAAAGCCAAAATTCAGGCAGTGAGAGACATCTGGTGGCAACACAGGAAGTGTATCCCTCAGTAAGCTCATCGTTCGCAGTTAAACCTTTATGGTTGATTCCTTTATGATCTTACGTGTCTTATGACTAAGTTAGGCATTAGATAAAATTTTTATTAGAGGACTACTGGCACTGAAATCATGTGGTTGGGAAAGTTGTGCTTGCCTCCCACGCAAGGTGCAAGGCTGTTACAACAGCCGACAGTTTCAAGCACACCACTTACCGTCAACACAAACCACAAGGTGGTGGGTGTACTAGAAACAGTCAAGTTCACTGGAATTGTGCCAAGCAGCAATGCAGTGCTGCTGGGGTGATTCAGGCGAATTCGGCGGCAAATGTCGCTAGTGCCGTCGTATATATTTCCTGCCCTGGCATTAAACGGTAAAGAAGGGGCACAACGGCCAGCGACCAAAGGGGACAAGGCATTACTGGCCTTGTCAAGGGCTCTTTTTTGAAGGCAGTATAGGATCAGGTACGGGGAGCAGGCAAGGCTTTGGGGAGCGCATGAAACTTGAGCTATGGAGCGCCATAAATCACGCCAAGACTCAATCTATGGGGCGCGCGATTTCGACCATTTTTATGGGGCGTGATTATTAGCGCCTCTAAATGAAATTTTACGGGTGCGATGGAGCGTGAGCGCGATCGCGCCCCTCAAAAGTGAATGCCTGATATGGGGCCGTATTTTAGAACGTTCCTTAACACTAAGGTCCACCCTAAATCTATTGTTCTCGATGGTTTTACAATAGACTTAAGGTCGACCTTAACGTTAAGGAACGTTCTAAAATACAACCCATGATCTTGCAAGGCTTTCTGAGCTGCAGAAAAAATTATGTTTTTATGTTACCCGGTATGTTATTATGGTGTTAATTTTAATTTTACATTTTCAGTCCCCTGTAATAAGAAATCACACATCGATGTACAATCCGAGGTCACGTCTGAAATAGTCCGTAATTTCACACTGACGAATGCAAGTTACCAACTCGACCCGGGCCAGTCGATGACATTCAATGTTAGTTTCGACTGCGAGTGCACGTGGCCAGAGAAGAACAGGACATTGGTTGGAAAGTGGTTCAGGAACTGTGAGGGTGTAGGTAATCAAATATTGCTTTCAGAAGAAACCAGTCCATAATATCCTTTTAACAATAAGAGGTCAGTCTTCTAGCCAGATATTTTTCCAAACAGGGTGGGATGACTGCATTTTCCTATAATTTTAAGGCCCTGGATTTTCAAACAGGGTGGGAGTGAAATTCAAACAGGGTGGTGTAATAGAAAATGCATTGCAAGTTACATTTGTGACTGTCTTTGAGAGAATCCGGCCAAAATCGTTGAACACCACATGGTTACGTTGAGAGTGTCATCACAATGGTGGCAAATAAAGCCTTATCGATGTTGTAACAAATATCAGGTATGGTCAAGGCCTATGTCACTCCCCAGCGACTTTGGCCGGGTTTTTTCAGAGACGGTCACATTTTCAAACAGGGTGGTAAAAATTTCAACAGGGTGGTAAAATGACGTAGTCTGAATTTTGAACAGGGGGTACCACCCTGTGTACTGGCCTGGTTAGAACACTGGAGGTACATCGATTTTGTGGGTCACTTAAACGTTGTGTCAGTAAAGAGACTGCCAAGGCCCCCCTAAAGATCAAAATTGGAAGAACTGTCTAGTGTGTGCATAACGATCCTTTATCATCGAACACTGACCAGAACTGCCGAACAACAAATGGCCAACAGCTGTCAAAACCAATTACCTTCTCTCCTAGGAGCAACCAGATAGCGCCCTCTGTGCAACTGACCGGTTACCAGAGCACCTCTCTCCTGTGATTGGCCGACAGGACCCATCCGTGCAACCTGTTGGATGCTACACAGGCGCTAGCTCTGTCACATATCGCTACAAAGATGTGATGGTGCTGTTCAAGGCTGTGGAATTCAAGTGTACCTGGGAAATGCTCAATAAAACCTACAACTTCTACGTAGATGAGAATGAGACAAAACGTCCCAATGACCACCACACTGTTATGAGCTTCCACTGCTACCATCCAGATCCCAGTAAGTTATTTCTTTCCGTAGGTCAAACAGACTTCCTTTCATTTTATCCCAGTCCACAGCTTCAGTGATTGAAATGTTTGACAGACTTGTGGGAGATATGACCATGTATCGGTCAGTACTGGAATCACGCTGAATACCTTGACTTGTGTACCATCTACGCTGATCTCTTGCAAGGTACCGGTATTTTAACCATTCTGGTACCACAGACCGTGACATCGACGTTTTCACTGCGATAGATCGTAATCCCAGTCCATAACGTCATCACTCTACCATAGAGTTGCATTTGTTATGCACTACCATCTTAAGGGTTATGCAAAGTGACTCAAAATCTCGAAATTTTGACGCAAAAAATCTGACTAACTGCACACAAAATTGAGAAAAAAAGTCTCGGGGCTCCTTGGGAAGCATCAGAAGAAGGGCCTCCGAGCCTTATTTTCTCAATTTTGCGTGCAGTTAGTCAGATTTTTTGTGTCAAAAATTCGAGATTTTGAGCCACTTTTCATAACCCTTAAATGCATCACATTTAGTTATGCCATAATGATGCAGATTCTGGTAGCGTCGCAAATATGACGGAGGTCCCTTCGGTAGGCCTACTGAATTGGTTGAGCCATAGAAAATCTAGGTACTAATTTGTGTATGTCTGCTTTCAATTCCAGTCCCCTGTAATAAGAAATCACACCTCGATGTGCAATCCGAGGCCACGTCTGAAATAGTCCGTGATTTCATACTGACGAATGCAAGTTACCAACTAGACCCGGGTCAGTCCGTGAAGTTCAATATTAGTTTAGACTGCAAGTGCACATGGCCAGAGGTGAACAGGACATTGGTCGGAAAGTGGTTCAGGAACCGTGATAGGGTATGTACATGTAGAATGAAATATCCCTTTCAAAAGAAATCCATTGATAATATCCTTCATCATTGAACACTGATCGGAACCAAGAAACAAATGGCCAACAGCAGAAGTCACATCCAATTTCCTCTTCCCTAGGAGCAACAAGATGGCGCCCTCTGTGCAAGCGACCCTTTACCAGAGCACCTCTTCCCTGTGATTGGACGACAGGACCCATCCGTGGAACCTATTAAATGTCCCACGAATGCCACCTCCTTGACATATCTCTACAAAGATGTCACGGTGCTGTTCAAGTCAGTGGACTTCAAGTGTACTCGGGAAATGGTGAACAAAACGTACGACTTCTATCTTGAGGAGAAGGATACGAGAATTTTAGATTACCACCACCCAGCCATGAGCTTCCACTGCTACTCCCCAGACCCCAGTAAGTCATTTCTCTACATTTGAATCATCCTTTCATTTCATTCCAGTCCATTCAAAGTCGAAGGGTGGGTGTACACTAGAAGCGATTCGCCAAGCGATTTGGAATCGCACGCAAATCGCTTTTGTTTGGGAGGCATTGCGGCATGAAATAATTAGAGCAATGTCGATGGGGAGCCCATCGCATATCTCCCCGCTTTCGACAGGAAGTAATGGTGACATGGTTATTTTTCCTGTGTCTTTCATATATTGACCCCTGGTGGGAAGAGGCCGAGTTCGATCGAAGTACATTGGGGGTTGGGAGTGTTGTGCACATTTGTGGATGGGTACATAATATATACCAAAGTTTCAAACTCCTCCATTGAACGGTGAAGGAGATATCACTTTTGGACGGCTCATGGTTTTTATTGAAGTTTGACCCCTGTGACCTTGAAAGTAGGTCAAGGTCAAAACCCCTACGATATATTGTGAAGCTGTCACAGATAAACCTTCACACAAAATTTCATCACTTTATCACAATTACTTTAGGAGTAATGACAATAATGTGTTTTTCACATAACGCCCCCTGGTGGAAAGACAGGGAGTTGGATCGAAATTCCAAGAGTGTTGTGCACAATAGTGGATGAGTACCTGAGAACCACCTGACATATACCAAAGTTTCAAGCTCCTCCATTCAACGGTCCAGGAGGAGATATCACTTTCGTACAGTTCCTGGTTTTTATTAAAGTTTGACCCCTGCGACCTTGAAAGTAGGTCAAGGTTAAAACCCGTACGATCACACAAAATTTCGTCACTTTATCAGAATTACTTTAGGAGTAATGACAATAAATGTGTTTTTCACATATCGCCCACTGGTGGAAAGACAGGGAGTTGGATCGAAATTCCAAGAGTGTTGTGCACAATAGTGGATGAGTACCTAATACAGTAGAACCTCGCTATTGCGGACACCCTTGGGACTGAGCTCAGCTGTCCGTAATAGTGAGGTGTCCGCAATATTGAAACTCCATCAATAACGGACACCAGGTGGCTCTGTAGTACGTCAATGGTATTCATTCCCTTGAGGGCTCATTCTACCGTATTTGAGGGCAAGGGTAAACTCAAATCAGGAATGATTTCATTTGATGTAAATTGTTGATTAGAAAATAGCCCCGCTGTTGCGGGCGTAACCCCTCGGCCTGTGTGTTTTACTGAAAGAAGATATGGGAAGTGGTATACCCTGTAATGAAGGTGAAATGAAGTAGTTGAATTTGTTACCTGGAGGGTTGGTAGTTTTAGGTAATTGCAGTCAATATTGTGACGTGAATTGGAGACTAAAAATCCAAAGCATTCTCAAGTTAGAGCGTTCACGTCGTTGACCAATCAGGTATCAGCTTTTGACCTCTGTCACCTTGAAATCTAGGTGTAATCAAAAACCCGTCTGATATGTTGTGTACCCTGACTGGATACACCCACCATACAAATTTCATGAAGTTTCGATGACTAGTTTAGGAGTAATCGCAAAATGTTGTCATTTCACTATGTGCCCCCTGGTGGCCAAAGTAGGAATCAGAACCGGTCGATTTTCAATAGCGAGAAGCGTCATGTCATGAGGTATCAACATACAAAATGTGAGACGAAAATTCCAAAGCATTCTCAAGTTAGAGCGTTCACGTCGTTGACCAATCAGATTTCAGCTTTTGACCTGTGCGACCTTGAAATGTAGGTCAAATCAAAAACCCGTCTGATATGTTGTGTACCTTGACTGGATGCACCCACCATAAAAATTTCATGAAGTTTCGATGACCAGTTTAGGAGTAATCGCAAATTTTGTGTTTTCACTATGTGCCCCCTGGTGGCCAAAGTATGAATCAGATCTGGCCGATTTTCAATAGCGAGAAGCGTCATGTCATGAGGTATCACCATACAAAATTTGAGATGAAAATTCCGAAGCATTCTGAAGTTAGAGCGTTCACGTCGTTTGTGTGACGCCGGACGACGACGACGACAGACGCACAGACAGACGCCAGCGTGATGACAATACCCCGAAGACCCTGATGGGCCTCGGGGTGAAAAGCGGGGAGATAACAAAGAACCAACGCATGCGTTGGGCGAATCGCGTGTAGTGTATACCCACCCTAATAGAAACTCTAGCTACTATGTTTTTTAGGGCGTCCAAAGGTTAGATAATCAATACATGAAATATATAGTATTACGCCCTACTGTTCTGGCTATGGAAAAATTTCGACCAGATTTTGTGAAAAACGTCATCAAAATATACAAAAACGTCATCAAAATATGTGAAAAAGAATCATACTCCCTGAAAAACGTCATCACAATATGCATTCACGTGACACAGAATCCCATAAAACGTCATTCATGACCTTGAACACAATGAAATCTAGGTCAATATTCGATAGGGAATTCGTCTATGTGTATTGTGTGTTGATGCATTTTCTTTTCAGCCTTAACAAAACAGTACAACGAAATTATGAAACTGTATTGGCATAATGTTTCTGATGACATGTTTCATTCAGCATCCAAGTTCAGGATGCGTTTTAGTGTTTTTGTCAATTCCCGGAATTGTCCTCTCGTTCCTCACGCATGACCATGCTCCGTGGAGAGCCCTGGTGGAAGGAATGCAACCTAGGCCTAGGACATTTTTTGTATTGTTGTAGGCGTAATTTACATAGCCTTCAGTTGACGTCATCGCGTCATGATCAGTGTCTCACTCATACATGTCATACACATTTTGCTCGATGCGAAGTTTGAGTGGGCCGTATAAACAACTGAGGGCATGAAAATAAAAATGAAATGGTCCATGGACCATGTGCTCACCTGGGTGAACGTACCAGAAAAACAAATGACAAATGTTAAATCGAAATGATCCAGGGTCATGTATCCTCGTTAGATGCACCTGATAAAAATTTGGAGACAATCCAGTTACAGTTCAGGAGTTACTGGACTTTGAGCTTTGGTTTTGGCCACCTAGTGGCCAAGCAGAGAATCGAATCGGACCGAAAAGTGGTGTCATAGATCATCTGACATAGGGGTGTATATGTACCAAGTTTCAAGTCAATAGCCCAAGCAGTTACGAAACGCGCCACCAAATGACTAAATTTTGAACTTTGACCTCTGTGACCTTGAAAAGTCGGTCAAATCAAAAACCCCTTAATTACTTCATGCATCCTCATTAGAAGCACCAATAATAAAAATTTGGAGAGGATCCAGTCATCAGTTCATAAGTTATTGCACTTTTTGTGTTTTTGGTTTCCGCCACCTGGTGGCCAAACTAAGAGTCAAATCGGACCGAAACTTGGGGTCATAAGTCATCTCACCTAGGGGTATATATGTACCAAATTTGAGGCCAATAGCACCTGCGGTTACAAAACGTGCCACTTAAAGGCAAAATTTTGAACTTTGACCTCTGTGACCTTGAAAAGTAGGTCAAACCAAAAACCTGTTATGTATGTAATGTACCCTCATTAGATACACCTATGATAAAAATTTGGAGGTGATCCAGTCATTAGTTCAGGAGTTATTGCACTTTTTGTGTTTTTGGTTTCCGCCACCTGGTGGCCAAGCTAAGAGTCGAATCGGACCGAAACTTGGTGTCATAGGTCATCTGACCTAGGGGGTATATATGTACCAAGTTTCAGATCAATAGCTCCAGCGGTTACAAAACGTGCCCTGCTAACGGAACACGACGGACGACGACGACGGACGCAGACCGACGACAAGAGCTCACCAGGTGAGCTAAAAATCACTTACCTGTGTTAGTTATTGAATGACAGCAGCTGGATTGGCTTGAAAACCCGGGGGAAACAAAGCGAATATAGTCCATACGGCTTTACGGTATATCGACTGCAATCCCACCTATCTGACCGCACAACGTTTTGACGTCATCACCAATGGTGTTGACGCAGTGCTTCTAGGCTACGCCATGGGCGTCGCCTAGAACCGATTCACCTTAAGCCCCCTTCACACCAATGTCCTGACAAAGGCCCGATCATCCCCGCTCCCGAAAATTGGCCAGGTCGGGGAAGGTCGGGGTGGATCGGGCCTTGGTCTGGTACAGCGTATCTTGGTCCTGGGTTGATCAGGTAGATCATGGAGAGCGGGAAAGAATTTTAAACCCTCCCAAAAATAGCGGGGATGATCGGGGATGGATCAAGATTGCGAGTTGAACTGGGATGGAGCGGGGAGGTCGTAGGTTCAGGGTATATTTGTCCTATGCCGGTCGGGATAGTCCTGGGTTGATCCTATGTTGATCTTATGTGCAGCGGGCTCATCTTTTTTCACGCTCTACCCAAGACGTTCTTCCGCTGTAGACACGCTTGCCCCGATGATCGGTTCGGATAAGCACGTGCGTTGAGTGTGGAAAGCGGAAAAGCGTCTTATCTTGAGCGGCACGATCGGGGACAGAGCGAGGTTAGAGCGTGCTTTAAGCGTAAGCATCGGCGTTTTATCGCATATCATAGCGTAAAAGCGTCTTGAAAAGATCCGGCCTTGATCATATAAAGCGAGGATAGAACGGCCCTGCATCGGGAATTGAACGTATATAAACCCACGATCAGTGCAAAAAGTTGCACGATTCTTTCCGACCACCACGCTCTGGGGGCAATTTTGGTCAGAAATAGATCGGGGCTTGGTCAGGATGCTGGTGTGAAGGGGGCTTTAGCAACGACGTCACAGAGCTTTGGCATGCACGTCAATTATTGGACTGACAGGGAATTCGCCTATGACATGAGCGTGTGTGTTGATGCGTTTTCCTTTTCATTTAAATGCTTCTGATGACATTGCCGGACGTTAATACGTGATGCAGCACCCCTGTAGTCATCGCCAGATTAGCCCAGGATGCGTATTTATAAATGGGCCTATGTGGTTTTGTCAATTCCGAATTTCCTCCCGTTTCTCACGCATGGCCATGCTCCATGGGGAGCGGGCTATGACATTAGTGTACTGAATATTGACTGATGATTTCTCAAAATGGTCTCAGCTGTCTTTCCAGTTCGAAGTCCTCGCATCGTCCTAATCATGTGGGCCTAATGGCACGATCAACTGGTCAATCAAGTCACGTCCCAAAATCCCGCCCAACAAAATAGCAAACCAATCAGGAAATTCAAACACCACCGCCCTATGTTTTTTTTAAAACATTCCTTGTTACACTTCCAGTCCCCTGTAAGAAGAAGAAATCACACACTGATGTACAATACGAGGCCATGTCTGAAATAGTCTGTAATTTCACACTGACAAATGGAAGTTACCAACTCAACCCGGGTCAGTCCATAACATTCAACGTTAGTTTTGAGTGCGAGTGCACATGGCCAGAGGTGAAGAGGAGATTGGTCGGAAAATGGGTCAGGAACTGTCAGGATGTAGGTAGAAGAATCAAATCCTCCATCAATTTGTGAAGGTCACTAGAATGTTACTGCACTGAAATAACTGCCAAGGCCCCTAAAGCCTAGCGTATATCGCACTTGCGACTGGAGACAACTAGTCGCCACTGAGCTACCTGGCGACTGGGAGGATCCAGCTGGAACTGGAGGCGACTGATCAGTCACCAGAAATGGTCGATGACGCACCCTTGCTACTCGCTGGAACTGAGATCTTGCCAGTCGCCGCCAGTTGCACATGTTCAACTTAGTAGCGACTAGTTGTACCCAGTTTTGTTCAGTTGCTGCGATGTTTTCTGAACAAAACCGAGTCTCATCGAGTCCCAACACCCCGAATGTTACCCAAGTTACTGCCAGCTAAAGTGCGATGACTAATTGGGTCCTCCTTGTTATACCATAAAGGAATCAACCATAAAGGTTCAACTCACAAAATTAGCATTTTATGAATATGGACAGTATCCCTTTAAACCTCAACAGATTTGCATTCTGACTCTTCCATATGATAGGGGAGACCCTTCCGCACGTTTACTGCAAATTTTGTTGAATTCCGACTAGTTGATCTTATGATACAAGGGTCATCTGTGTACATTTGAATAGGCTAACGTACATTTGCACGTGGAACACTAATTGTGCTGAAAATAGCTCTGTGGAATTCAAAGTATCAAGTTGACAGGTTCGTGTACCCCTTCACCACAAAAAAAGTTGAAGCTCCTGCCTATTATGTAAAGCCAAAATTCAGGCAGTGAGAGACATCTGGTGGCAACACATGAAGTGTATCCCTCAGTAAGTTCATCGTTCGCAGTTAAACCTTTATGGCTGATTCTTTATGCTTATACTGAGTTGCTGAATTTGCAATGTGCGTGCAGCGCGTACATCACCAGTGACTGATCAGATCAGTTGCTTCCAGTCGCATGTGCGATCTACGCCTGGCTTAAAACCTAAAGGGGAAGAAGTTGTTTAAAGCCACAGAAAAAAAAATACTGCAGGCAAGCTCGTCCTGAACCGAAAATAAACTGTCCAAACGGATTCATTGGTGTGTGCATCAGGAGCATTGTTATACAAACACCAATTTTTTATCATCAAACTCTGATCAGAACTGACGAACAACAGCAGATGTCACGCCCAATTTCCTTCTCTCCTAGGAGCAACAAGATGGCGCCCTCTGTGCAAATGACACTTTACCAGAGGACCTGGACTTCCCTGTAATTGGACGACAGGACCCATCCATTAAACCTACTAAATGTCCCACGAGCGCCACCTCACTGACGTATCTCTACAAAGGTGTCACGGTGCTGTTCAAGTCAGTGCAATTCAACTGTACTCAGGAAATGGTGAACAAAACATATGACTTCTATATTGATGAGAAGGAGAGAAGAAGTCCCAATGACCAGCACCCGGTCATAAGGTTTCACTGCACCCACCCAAAACCCTGTTCAACTGATGAAAGTACTAGTAAGTTATTTGCTCAAAACATTATTTGAAGGTTTTCAAAAAAAATCCCCATGTGCAAATAAATTTGTCCTATATATACATGTATATTTGGCCCATATATGCACAAACAAAGACAAAAAGCCTGTCGAAATATTTAGGCACTACAGAGCGCTAACCAACCCAAGTTTATGAAGGTTTAGGCCACACGTTTTTAATTTTTCTGATTATTTTTTTTCAACAATTTTATTTTTTTTCTCCCCCTCCTTGAAAATCCTGGCGGAAACCCTGTAAGCCCTGCCCTGCTTCCTTGTGGCCAAGCGGGCTGTTGACTCAAGAGGCCCGCAGGCCTTGGACTCTGAGCTCACAACAGTTGAGAAGAACATCCAACCTTGAGAAAATTTGCTTAGTCTTTCTCCAGCAGAATTCCGCAATGAGCATTACAAAATAATGGCAAAATAACCAACAACTTCTCAAAAACCAAAATCGAAGAATAGCTTGATCTTTTTTACATTTTTAGCACTATCTGTTGACGCTATCATTGGGATTGTTGTCGGTGTGATTGCTGCGGTTGTTATCATCATTATCATCATCGTCTGCGTACTCCGTCGCGGCGCAAGGAACGTGGTATGTCCTTTTTCAAATCCATTCCATCTATTAGATGTTCCATAGAACCCACTATAGCATATGTCAATGTCCTAACACATCAGGTTTTCTTATCTATGGCTTAATTCTCATGCAACCAATTAACACTTAAGCTGGAGACACATCTGCGTCTATCACATTGGGATTGTCGCGTCCGTTATGCAATGAACGGACGTCAACAATGCGACGACCATGACACATACAAGCGTCAAATTGATGGCAACTCCTTTTGCCGCCATGCACGTGGCATAATTGAAGTAAGGGCTTTCCCAATTTTACATCATACAATGGAATCCCCATGCGTTTAACGCATCCGTTAGTCGCAAAAATCGAGCAGTGTTCAAAAACTGTGATCAGTCAACGGAAACAGTAAAGGAAACTGATTATCGTTGCCGGAGGTATGTGACACAGACAATGGCTTACCGCATGTCCAACGATTGGAAACGTTAAACAGACGTGTAGTGTTTCAGCTAAAGCGTTTCAGCAGGGCGCGGCGCCCTGCCTCTCCAGGGGGGCGCCCTGCTGCCCTTTTTATGCCCTCAAAAACGCCCTGCCCTTTTTCAAAAAAAAAATTTTTTTTTTTTTTTTTTTTTTTTAGTTTTTTTTTTAACAGGAAGAGGCAGGTGGTCTGACACCTAATTAATGGCTTGAAAGTGGCTTTAAAAGCACCATTAGCTTTAAAAAGTCCCTGTTTGTATCCAAAATCAGTCGGTTGTTAAGGTCCCACTTTGCCGCGGTGAAAAATTCCTGCCCTTTTTTGGAGTCACTGCCCTTTTTTGGGAGTCACTGCCCTGCCCTTTTCAAATCCTGGCTGAAACACTAA
>NMRB01001929.1:1931-17468 GCA_002633025.1 Notospermus geniculatus | reverse complement strand
TACCTGTCAACATTATGCCACTCTCTGCGTTGCTCTTGTTCTAACAAGATAGTCCTAAAATCAATATGAACTACAGTGGAACCCCGGTAACACGACCACCGAAGGGACCTTGTTCAAGTGGTCGTGTTAGCTGGGTGGTCGCGTTACTGAGATTACTGGCCTGAGAGCCAGCTGCCGATACATGAACGTCGGGGGCCAAAACGGCAGATCCTGCCTGCCTAACTCCCATGATCAGTCGATCAGCTGGTCCAGTTGTTTTGTTTATTGATGGCTTCTTGTTTGTCAGTGAGTTGCTGTACATTGATTTTATGTGGCAACATTGTCACAAAAATACTATATTTTCACTATAATTTTGCACTTTTCCAACTATATTTACGATTATACAAAACTGAGTTGGACGGCAATAACGAAGTGCGTTACTGTTACCTGGTACAAATTGGTGCCCGGCTTTTGAAACTCAGGAGAAATAGCACTGCAGTTGAAAGAAAATTTAGGATTCATGGCCCACATCACTTGTATGTTGTTCTCATACTGTACTTAGTTGCCAGCCACTAGTCCAGCGTTAATTATTGGGTGGGCACCTCTATTCAAGCATCCTGGCTTTTAAGCTTAACATACAGGACATTAATGATGAAACTTTCAACATATGGATCTCTAGAACACTGTGTGACAGCAATTATGTGTACATGGTAATACATGTATTGTGACTTGTGTCTTTGCCAGCATTTGTTACAGGAACACCCCATAGGTCAAAGAGTCTTCCTTGAATATCTCCCGAACCAGTGGATTCTCCAAACTGAAATTTTGCTGGCTCGATGGTTACTTCAATGCGTATTGCTGAATGAAATTTCGTGAAAATTGATTGATACTCATTGCCTGAAAAAGTAGGTCAAAGGTCACGGACACGTCAAATGACCGTGAAAATGTCATGACCCAGAAAATTAATCGTGTTTTATATCATTGGAAAGGGAATTTTCTCCCCTTTCTAATGACACCAAATTTATGCAAATCGGGTCATGGGTTAACGAATTATAGCCAATTTTCTGTTTCAGTGTCACCGATTTATGCGAAAACTGCAAAATTTTCAAAATGCTCTATATCCGTGAAAAATGATCTGAACGAACTAAAATTTGGCATGTTGCGGTTTCTCAATGATGTCCACAAGTCTGCCAAATTTGATCAAAATCGGAGGGGGGCCGGAAAAAAATTGAGTGGTTTGGCATGGAATGACCCTGCTTCCAATAGCCAAAGAAAGAGAAAGCAATAGCCGGTATTCTACTGATTTACCGCCAGATGGCACTATTTCTGTCCAACCAATCAGCGCCCGCCATCAGGCTGCAACTAAGCAAAATCCTAAAACACTTTCTCCGGCGTGGCAGCGGGAACATTAATGGTGCCATCTGGCGGTCAGTCGGCAGAATACCGGCTATTCGAAGCAGTGTTTTGTGAGCGGAGCATAGCGAACGAAAACACTGCGAGAGGAGTGTAGTGGATACCAACATAAAATAACATGACTGGATCTGGGAAATCATAACGAAACCACTTTTCCATGTGATTCATGTCTCAAGTAATCAACCTTCCCATACACCTATCAGTCTAATAGAATATCAATACTCACTTGTTATTTATTTACATATATTGAAGTGGACTGCAATAAACCAGTTAGTTTGTCATCAAACATCAATACTGTGAATGTGACTCTTGTCTGTATTTCCCAGAACCTTTATGTTGCTCCCGTGTTTGGAACATACATACTTACTGAGATGCATGATTGATGCATAATGTACAGTACGTTGCAAAATTGACCTCCCTTCTGCACCGTGCACCATCCGCTTACCACTTGTAGCGCCTTCCTCGTATCTTCCGCAGACCTCGTGCGCCGTCATGGAAGCACACAGTGAAGACGTAATGTCATTCGCACGTGGTGCGCAGACATCACGCAGAAGAGACACGTGACGCACCAGTTCATACGCAATGAACTGAAGCGTACCTTCTGCGTGACGTACAGGGAAGGTATGTGGATAAAGGGAGGTCAATTGTGCAACGTATTGTAACTTACTTGATTTGATACTAACTGCATTAAAGCAACAGGAAGCAAGTAAATAAAGTCAACCAATAGGCCTGCATTTACAGTACGGAGCACAATTGACCTACATGTTATCTTTATCTGCGTACCTTGGGCGTACGTCAAGTGGAAGGTACGCTTCAATTCACTGTGCATATATGGTACGAGTAAGTAATGCATCTCTTCTGCGTGATGTCCATGCACCAAGGGCAAATGACGTACGTGTTCATTGCGTGCCTTCCATGGTGGCGCACGATGTCTACTGAAGATAAGAGGACGGTATGCGCATAACGCCGCATGTGGTACGTGGTGCGAAAGGTAGGTCAATTGTGTAGCATACTGTCGACATGATAATGATGCAATGTTGACGTGTTGTTAGCTATATCCAACATAGAGCACAAAACACGACACACAAAATGATAGTAAAAGTAAAGTCGTCTCCGAATTTTGCAAATTTTCGACCCCAACCGGGGTCTTCCTCAGGCACTTTCTAGTAGAGATCCCAGAAGTGAAAGGATCTCTACTGGAAAGTGCCTGAGGAAGACCCCGGTTGGGGTCGAAAACTTGACATGTTAGCGAATACAGATCTCTTGACCTTGGAGGATGCACTCATAGCCAAGCTCCGGCTCTGTTTGACATGTTTGAGAGTGATGCTATCGATATTCTTCTGCTGTAATTATCATTCGGGTATTGTGTGGCATCCTTTGTGAACATCTTCCATTAGCTTTGGTGTCCACTTAAACGAAGTGGGATTGCTTATCAATATCCTTCTGGCTGTATCATTGTTCAGATTGTGTTGCATGTCATGTAGCCTATGTCTTCCTTACAGCCTATGGTATCCACTTACAAGAAGAGACCGGCCTATCCTTATGGGTGCTGTTATGCATTGCATGGCTGTACATAACATTTTATTGGTGGTATCATCCACTTCAAACAGAGTTCCAAGCAACACTTTTCTGCTGAATCTTGCACCCTATGTCTGTGGGTCGCCTACCACATTGCAAACAAAGGCTGAGTATCTGACGACCTGATAATAAGATGCATGTAGTCTTGCAGTACGTTGCAGAATTCCGCCTACCTTCCGCGGGTAACCGGAAAAACGCCGAGTGGCCGACCGGCCGACCGACCGACCGAGTGAAGGAATGGGTTTTCGGAAATGAATGATTGCCGAGTCAGTTAGCTGCAGGGGATCTGTTTAAAGGGTAATTCAACATTCAAAACATGAGATGAAGAGACCGACAACAACCAGCATACAAGTAGGCCTGGTTTGTAGGCCCTCGCAAACCTGCAACAAATGCATGAGACCCCTGGTCACGGTGTCATAGAATGTAATGCCCCCCGATATCAGATGCCCGCTTCTTTTGTTCAGGGGACATCTGGTCACAGAAGTTCTGTTTGTCAGTGCCCGGCTGACCCTATTCCATCAGAATCTATTGTTGTGGGGCATCGCATATCGGGAGGCATGACATTCTACGACACCGGTGTGACAGGAATCAACGTCCTAGGAAAGCAAGTCCGCCAAACAATAGCTCGCTATTCGAATGGTCTATATAGCCATGTATTTTAATCCCTCGCTAAACAATAAGATCGGACTTTGATTCCAGGGGGACTTTGATCCCTGCACAACGGCTTCCCACACAATTCATAATACAAAAACAAATATCATGCATAGACCGTCTACACAGGCCTAGGCCTGTGTATACATGATGTTACAATACACAGGCTACACTACACAGAGGCCCAGTCAGACACACTCGGGGAGAGAGAGCAGAGGAAAACTCTAATAAAATGATAGGCATAAACAATATTTGGGTTGGCAGTTTGGCATGATGTCAGTGATGTGTCCCTATTCTAAACATATGGGAATTGGTAAATGAGCACTCGGCCGGTCAGTCGGTCGGTCGGCCACTCGGCGTTTTTCCAGTTACCCCTTCCGCGGACGGTGCGCTTCAGTTCACTGCATATGGTATGGGTGCATCGTGTGTCTCTTCTGCGTGACGTCCGCGCACCACGGGCGAATGATGTTTATACGTCTTCACTGCGTGCCTTCCATGACAGCGTGCAACGTCTGTGGAAGATACGAGGACGGTACACATCTGACACTGCATGTGGTACGCAGATGGTGCGTGGCGCGGAAGGGAGGTCAATTGTGGACCGTACTAGTCTTATGATCAAATTGCAGTTTCATTACACTGATGTTCTAACAATATTCCCAATTACATAATCAATCAGATTTAAGGCTAAGCTCATTCTTTGCTGTTGTAGATTTAATGCCAACACTTCAGTCTACATATGATAGCTCAATTCTGCATACACAGTCCAAAAAAATGTCTGAGCCAAACCAGGCAACCTCAGGAATCTAAGTTATCCTGATAGATGATCATCTTACATGAAAAATTGTTTATTTCATCAAAACCAGTGTAGCCATGAATCAGAAGTTATGTCATTTTTATGCAGCAGGTCAGCCTGGAAAGTCAGTGCTGATTCCACTTGACTGATTTGGATAATTAAGCGATGTAGGCATCCTCTGCAGTACTGCACATTGATAGTTCCTCTATTTCCCGTATGGAGGCAGCACTATAGTTTATGAATGGAATTCCAAGAACGCAGGTGCGGATCCAGGATTTTTGGCAGAGGGGGGTCAGGGCCGCCGAGGTCGGTCGTTGCAGGCGTGCGCCGGAGATACCTACGGCAACGGGGGGTCTGGGGTCCCCAGAAATCTTTGAAATCTAGAAGGCCGTAGATGCGATTTCCTGGCATCTCAGTATCAAAACAGAAGCTTTAGTCTTGCGTTTTTTTGCTTATTGTCAGAAACTATTGAAAAAAAAAACAATTGGTGGTGGCAAGCAGGGGGGTCACGACCCCCAAAACCCCCCCTCTGGATCCGCGCCTGGAACGTCATCTCATTATAATACTACAGAATTTACTATGACCTATCACGTGACTAGTGCTGTTTCCCCAACAGTGCATAGCAAATGTCAATGTGGTGGGGCATGTTCATCGTTACACAATTAGCTTACGTTACCAGGTATCTAAAAATACACAGTTCGGAAGTTGCGCTCTGAGCCGAGTTTTCCTAACCAGCAACAGCTACGATGTCGGAAAGTTTTGTTTGCAGCAATGAGGAGGAAAACCTTGATTCAGGTGATTCACGTGACTAGGTTGGCCTGGGCATTTTTTGGGACACCCAGATTACTCTATGCAAGTCATCTGCGGACATCATCATTCACCAAATGTGAGGTCTTCTGGCTTTTGGTCCTCTGGGACAAACAGTGAGGCTGATTTTCTCCCCTATCCACACAATATCAGACATCATGGATTCCTATAGTGCGGTACTTCCTTATCTGCCAGCTTGCAGCCTACCAACCCGCTACAAGGCTGAGATAAAGAATCGACCACTTGAAGCAAAAGTGTCATTCAAGCTGACACTGACTGATCAAGGGAGCCATAATACTGGAAAGGTTTCTCTATGAAAGTGTTGTGTAATGAAGCATTAAGACATCGGCTTGGTCTTAGCATACAGCCGCTGTACATTATTGTGCCATGGTTTGCCTAGTAGTACTACTTAAAGGAGCACGGTATTGGATCACAAATGCGTTATTTGACTGCCGACGTAAAGGGAGCCACCTAGTGGCAGTAAGACGAACTACAAAAACGTATTACAAAATGCACGCAGTAAATCGGTTCATTCGCCAAAACGTGGTTAGTCCCTTGGGTTGGAGAGTGGTGCGGTGGTGCTGGCTGTCGAGAAAAAGTGGCAATACCGTGCTCCTTTAAGCTGCTTTATACAAATGTTATAGGGTATTAAACAACACAATTGGCTTGATATTTTCATCCCTGTGTAGGGTACTCTAAACCCAAGCCTACATCGGCATTGCGACTGGAAGCAACTGAACGCAACAGTCGCTATCGTTGTACGCGTTCCGCACACATCGGTTACGGCAGGTCATTGCGGCAACAAGTACTGGCACAATCCAGTCTTCAATCTGGAGCGTGCACGTCATGCACATCGGACAGACGATGGTACCGGTACTGAATACTACACAGAAATTGCCACGTCACCAGGTGTGCTCCACAAACGAGGATATTTATTGCCAGCGCACGTACATCGGAAGTGACTGAAGATGACTAGAAGCAACGGTTGTCAACGAGTAGAACATGAGCAACTGGATGGAACTAGTGGCAACATTTGGCACTAGCGTTGCCGGTGCACGTACATCGGCCAGTTTGAGGATCTGATCAGTTGCTGCTGGTTTCAGGTAGTTGCCGGATTCGCCATTGCCGGTAGTTGCTTCCAGTTGCAAGGCCGATGTACACTAGACTTAAAGCCATAAATGATGATTTCCCCCATCGTGCCGAATTCAGCCATGTGGGTACTTCTAGGAACCATTTTGTTACTCTTTTGCCAAATGTGTTTGGTGATTGCCCGGCCATTAAAGAACAATTTAAAATCATCCTTCCAAAACACTGCTAGCAATGAAACCGGACATATCTGTACGCTATTGTTCGGAAATCGTGCATCTTGTATGAGCGAGATTCAACGCATCAGTTATGCCGAATTTTTCACTTTTTGGCATCAATTTCCGCTGTACTCTTAAGCTAATGGTCCATTCAATGGTTATCATGATGAAGAGGCCGGCCTGAATTATTGAACAACCTCTTTCAAGTAAAAACTAGAAGACATCAGAATGGAACTCAATCTCCCACAATTTTCTGCTTTGCTCAGAAAAAATACATATGACAATCATGGTTCCCTGTAGCATCAGCATTTGCATGAAACATGGGCTCTCAGGTCAGTGATACTCTAGATTCGTTCTTCTAAGGTTACTTTAGATATTCATGCTGTAGGTTTAGGCCTAGCCCACAATATAGACCATAGGCGTACAAAGAATTTATTGATTCTATTCAACATAACTGACCAATGAGTGAGTCTTGCGTTACTTTGCACTCAGCCGCAAAGACTGCTTTGTTGGCAGGCACTAAGGGCCTATTCAATCACTTCTCAAAGGCATCAATTTCAAACTGTCCGAGACTGATCACCACCTGTTCTTTCTGTGGTTGGATAAATCAGTCTTCAATAGCCCTTTCCCTCCTCGCCTGTCAGTCACACTGAGCAGTTCTTTTTTTTGCCATGCATATTCAATAGGGTAGGCGGTTATATGGGTGTTCAGTAAAGTAACCTTAGAAGAACGAATCTAGAGTATAAATCATTGCATGTAATGATAGAAAAGTAATAAATACAACAATTGTGTGATATGCGGCGAAGAGGAAATGAGGTATGTTTGTGGCCCTTGCTTCAGGATGTCAGCATTCCAATGTTTATTATCACTCACTCATTTAACTGATGCAGCAGTCATTATCAACTCCGTTATTTACTGATTGACATGCAATTAACTGCGGGTGTCTAATGGTGAAAAGTTATTCATCGTATTAGTAGTGCCTTGTGTATTCATGTTGAGTATTGCACGAAAATTCTTAAGCAAGGAAGCTTATGAAGATTCGGTTAAAAGCTTGTCCACGCGACCAGAGGGTGTGGTCACTGAGACATCATACTTGAGGAACGTCCACATGAAACTTGACCTTGACTGAAAAAAAAATTAATCTGTGACCTTGCCCTTTGCAGGCCCTTAGGTTTCCCCACGTTGAGGACATAAACATCGCCTCCTAAATAAGGAAGTCCCAAAATTTGAAAAAATAATTAGGCTTTTCTTTTCCTTTGATTACTGGGGTACTTCCCCAATCATCTTGGCCAGGCCCACTATGGTCAGGGCATAATGCCACGCTCTGTGTTGCTCTTGTTCTTCCTGAACGTTTAGGCCAGGAATCCATCACGCGAATTTCTAGCAGTGCGACGCCGCATGCTTTGTCCATGATCAACGCCACGGAAAGAAACAATGGTTGCGACATCACGCTGCTAGAAATTTGCGTGGATGGATTCTTAGCCTTAGTCAACGCTATAATAAATGAAGAGATTCAACTTCGTCATTGGAGGCTGTTGCATTCAATGGTGAATCCACTCTGTCTTGGTGCATTGCTGTTGTCAAATGAAGTCATATGGTACAGTACATGTATGTCAACTTTGCTCTCTCTGACTCGATCTTTGCTGGTCAGACTTTAGCCTAAAAGTACGGTACCAGTAGCTGAAGTTTGACTTTTCTCAATGCTTCAAGCAAAGAGAAAGTCTGACTTTAATGAAAGCGTGGCTGAAATCTGATCGAAGCATATGGCCCTTTAAGGCTAGGGATACACCGAACATAGCGGCAAATGCTTTATTTTCCGCCGCACTGCATGCAAACAAAGGCTTTCAAAGCATAAATCGCGTGCATTGCCCTGTCGCACGCGATATCATGTTCGGTGTATCCCTAGCCTTAGACTGACTGATGTTTGCTCTATTACCACACAAACAAAAATTTATCTTAAAAATTTCTCTTCAAAGAATCATTTAAAACAAGATACTGAAGGTTCAAACAGTAAAAAATTTCGATCAACACTGAAATTGCCGTACACTGGGAAATGTATTGGAGCCAAAGGGATGTCAAGGTCACAGGCCATATTAAATCAATTGCACCAAATATATTGGAAGAACTGCAATACATGCAGTGGAGACTGTCATTAATAAGCATTTTGTTCAGCCTATTATATTGGTGTGCAGACTGCCAAGAGGTTGCCAACTGTTCTTCACTATAATAGACCTTTTAAACACACTGTCAATGACTTGATGCATGATGGCACTTCGGATGAAATTTGCCTGATATTGCCACTTAAAATCTGATCTGCGTTTCGCAGGATTGCGTTCAAGTGTATATCAATTCCTCGTTCATTGCACTGGAATATTTCTTTTTCTTGAGTTGGTAGGTTGTACAATGCAGGTCTCAGGAAGAATGTATTACAGGCACTAGATGATCGCTGGACTACTTGAAGGTCTAGCACATGGGAAAGGGTGGAGGAAGGCAGCTTTTGATTGTAAAAAGGGACAAATTATTAACCCTTTCAGGGACGTAGCTAGCTTTTATGGCCTAGGGCGCAAAATTGATTGAGTCTGGAGGGCAAAGTCGGAGGGGGGTCTGGTGTCCTCCCCCAGAAAAAAATTGAAAATCTGCATCCCACATCTGATACCACAATAACTTGGCTTGGAAGAGGGAAAAGACATTTCAGAGGCAAAATTTGCTTTGTTCCTTTTTGCTCTGGGGGCGTTTGCCCCTACCTTTCATTTCTCGATCATCCCCTTGCCAACTTTTTGAAGCCTTATAGGCATGCATTTTAATTTATCATAAAAGAATTTCAGAAAATCTTCTAAAAAATCGAAATCACAGATGGTCCTCATCGTTGTCACTGTGGTCATCATCATCATCATCGTCGTCATTATGGGCATCATTGTCATCATCACAGTGCTTCTGCTGGAGAGTTTTAGGATGGCGCTGAGCCATGCCTTGCCTAAATGGCACCTTATTGCCCCGTGTTTTTTCCCCATCTTTGACAATCTCAGTGAGTTGTGCATTCATGACTTAAAAGTACAGCTTCAAAAATCGTGAGAGTGTTACATGTACACACTCCAATAAAATGCCTGCATGCATGAGGACAGTACAAATATCACGCATTTTCTAAAACTCTGAACATACAAATCCATTTCACTTTGCATATTTGCGTTCAGAAATATTAGAATTTATGATTGAACATGTCTTTAGAAATCATTATTTAGCCCGTGCAATGAACTCGGTGGAAATGTTTACTTTGCTCAATCAATATTTGTATCACTTGAACCACAGTGCAGGAAAATTATGAAATATGAACCTGTTAGGCAATATGGGGTGTTCTGTTTTCTTGCAATGATGTTGAAAGGATTGCAGTTGGGAATGGAAGTAATGAAAACATCTGCATCTGTGTGTTCGTCTGTCCATCCATCACATGCCTGTGAACACTATATAAAGAAAAGTAAGCGATGTAGGCTATTAGTCTAATGCAGATGTCAGGTCACACTGCGATTGCCTACGCTACGATGGAACAGTCGACATCAGGTGTCGCAAGCATGGTCAAGTCACAAGAACGAAAAATGTGTACGATCGTCGTGGAACAGGCAGCACCTGCGCACAGGGAATCATAACCGTGTTCAGGTCACCTGCGACTACAGCATCGCAAAGTTCTGGCAATCATGTGACTTGTGATCATGTGGTGTTTTCAAGATGGCAGCGCCCGTGCAAGGTATGAAAAC
Organism: Notospermus geniculatus; assembly: GCA_002633025.1. NCBI lineage: Eukaryota > Metazoa > Nemertea > Pilidiophora > Heteronemertea > Lineidae > Notospermus > Notospermus geniculatus. The sequence goes on along the minus strand of NMRB01001929.1, from coordinate 7,194 downwards.
GCTCGTCACTGATTGGTTAACTAAAATAGACCAGGTTTCGGATAATCGCACGACGTCGCAACTCAAGTGAGGTCGACTGCGACTGGATTACGCCCGTCAGGATCATGATTCGTCGTGGCGCAGAAGTTCAACATGTTGAACTCTTGCGATCCATGATCTTTTTGGTCAACGACTGATTCCGATCGTCGCAAGTGAAACGCAACTGCAGTCATATCGCACCAGATCGGCGACTGATTTGTTCTACGCTGTTGTGCCTCAGACGCAAATTGATCCAGAAAAGTCAGCGTGCGCCTGTTCTGTGCCATCACAAGGTTGACCTGACATCCACATTAGTGATGAAGACATATCGGGCCAAGGGTGTTTAGACTTAGATGCATGTAACTTCGTCATGCATGGTGGAAGTGTGTGTATTTAGTGAAGTAACACGGGTCTAAGTCTCAAACACCCTTTATGAATATGGCCCATCATGTTCACTCGTATACAGTAGAATTACAGTACGGAGCACAATTGGCCTACCTTTTCCCACGGGCTGCTGTGGACGTCACGCGGAAGATACGCTTCAGTTCATTGCATATGGTACGGGTACGTGATGCATCTCTTCCACGTGACCTCCATGGACAAGCAAATGACGTTACACCTTCACTGCCTTCCACGGTATCGCGTGATATCTGCGGAAGATACGAGGACGATACGTGCCACGTACATGTACATGCATGATGTTGCAGTTTGAAACAGAAGTTGCAGGTCACCCATTTGCTCTCCCTTCAATTATGTCTTTTACATCACTGTTTCATGTTGTTGATATTTCACCCCTGTTGTCATGGCAACCTTCTCCACCCATTCGTCTGCACACGATTGACTTCCTTCTCAAGTTGATAACTTTGTACTCATCAGAATTATATCAGTGCACTCAGAACCACGTTGTCTGCGGAACACGTGATTTCATAAACATCAATCGTTGTGAGGCGGGGCTGAGAAGATTCTCTAAAGATTTCATGAATTGTTGGGTGTAGCACAACTTCTTGTACTGTCTGAACCTTCCTGAGTACTTTGAGCAATCAGCAGAGCTAAGTCAATTCAAGTGTACATGTACATAGTAGCCACCGGTTTGCTTTGTTAGTCTTCGGTTATGTTGAAAATAACAGAGCAATACAAAGTAATATTCTTGTGATTATTTCACTCGTTAGGCTAAGGAGTAAATTGCTTTAACTGGCTCTTGCAGCAACCAAAATTCGGAGGTTGTCAGTGTTTCCGCCAGAGGGTAAAATGGGTAAAATTCCGTACCCTAAAATTTTTCAAGGGTACGGATCCGTACCCTCAAAAATTTGATAAATTCACATATTTATCAGCAGTAAAATACGCCTAAAATAGCACTAAACATCGTTTAAAACCAAAATAAACAAATAAAAATAAAAATAAAAATTTTTCAAAAAATTTTTTCAAAAAAATGTTTTTTTTCAAAAAAAATTTTTTTTGGGTCCGTACCCTCATTTTTTTTTCTGGCGGAAACCCTGGTTGTTGTTCAGTACCACATGGTGATATAGTGTGAAACTTTTAGTGCTTTTTAGCTCACTGGGGTGAGCTATTACGATGGTGCAGCGTCCGTCGTCCGTCGTCGTCCGTCGTCGTCGTTGTCCGTTAGCCATGTTAGCAGGGCACGTTTCGTAACCGCTGGAGCTATTGATCTGAAACTTGGTACATATATACCCCTAGGTCAGATGACCCACGACACCAAGTTTCGGTCCGATTCGACTCTCAGTTTGGCCACCAGGTGGCGGAAACCAAAAACACAAAAAGTACAATAACTCCTGAACTAATGACTAGATCATCTTCAAATTTTTATCATAGGTGTAGCTAATAAGGATACATAACATATATAACGGGTTTTTGATTTGACCTACTTTTCAAGGTCACAGAGGTCAAAGTTCGACAAAAGTGACGAACCTGCCACAGTTTGTCATTATTTCACCGAGCAACTTCATATCTTGCATAAACATGCATTGGAGGGGTACCTTAAAAAATACCAAGTTTCGGCCCGATTCGACATCCAATATGGCCGCCAGGTGGCGTAACCTGAAAATCAAGTAAGTGCTATTACTCAGGAACGGCTTGACGCAGAGTGCTCAAATTTGATATTTACCTCCATCTAGATGACCTTTACATGCATGTCAAATTTCGGCCTGATTTGACTTCAAACATGGCCACCAGGTGGCGTAACCCAAAAATCATCAAAGTGCTGTAACTCAGGAACGCCTTAACCCAAAGCGCTCCAATGTGCTATGTGGCCCCCTGCAGATGACCTTTATGTCCATGTGAAGTTTCGGCCCGATCGGACATCCAATATGGCCGCCAGGTGGCGTAACTCGAAAATCATCAAAGTGCTGTAACTCAGGAACGACTTGACCTAAAGCGCTCCAATGTGCTATGTGGTCCCCTGCAGATGACCTTTATGTACATGTGAAGTTGCAGCCCGATCGGACATCTAATATGGCCGCCAGGTGGCATAACCCCCAAATCATCAAAGTCTTTTCTGGGAATGACTTGACCCAGATTGCTCATAACTGATATGTAGGCCTACCTCCCTCTGTCATTAGACTATTATGTCCAACCCAGTGAGCACATGGTCCATGGACCATTTCATTAGTTAAATATAAGATTTGACCTTTCTCCTTCTCAATTTGTCATTCAAAAAATCAATTCATCCGTGGTTCCTACAATTACACAATGATGAAGAAAGTGGTTGCACTACAAAACACCTAAACTCCCTAACGCAGTTGTACCGCGCCCCCTTCCGTTCACACGATCTCCACAACTGCTTCACTTCGTAGAAGTCGCCGTGTTTGGTCAGCGATGGCGTCAAAGCCTGTTGCGAGTTTTATACCCTATCAGCACACTGCTTTCACAACTCTTTGGTCCATTGGCAATGGCGGTTCTTGTGCTACCATGGCTAATAGATCACATGATCCGCTCAGCCAATGAAAAAGTGTCTCAGGCCAGCTTGGTTACGGGTCGCTCGCGGTGCTCTCATTGGTCGACTCTCTCAGCGCCATCTGTTGACCAAATGCGGCGAATTTTACAAAGTAAAGCAGTTGTGGAGAGCGGGTAAACCGAAGGGGGCACAGTACACAACTGCGTTGGGCGCTTACAACTGAATCGATGTCTGACTGCTGCAAAAGGCATACTGTTGTAGAGATTTTAAAGCCTGCCGCACACTGGAGCTATCTGCTGAGCAAAAAGTCAGTCGAGACCGTTTGCTCAGCAGATAGCTCACCGAAAAATACGTGCACATGTGAGCTTTCTGCCTCGCGAGGCAAAAAACTCACCGAAATTACTCGCACACACGAGCTATCTGCTGAGCAAACAGCTTCGAATGACTTTTTGCTCAGCAGATAGCTCCAGTGTGCGGCAGGCTTAATATTGGGGTATCGTTGGACTTGCTATCATACATGTATGTGAGTTCTTCTTTAATGGCTTGATTCATCACTCAGTACAACTGGCAATTTCCCAGCTGTCAATTCAAAACCCCACCCTTGATCCGATTTCCAAATGGCTACATTGTTTAGTTTGACATTATTCTGTGGCGGGAACCTTTCCATCAATCTTCTAAAGCCCTCGAGGCTGTCTTTGTCAATTTTCTATTCTTGCCATTTCCTCGTGGAGATTGCTTCTCGTTACTTGACTTTTTTTTGACAGTTTTGAGATCCGCGTTCTCTGTGTGGTATGTCTTGGATTCTCCAATAAACTGTCGCCTGTCTTGATGTAGAATGCTTGTCTCCGTAGGCAAGTGGCCAGATTGGTTAGACGGAGTCTGATTGTACTTGGGTCGCGGGTGCTTTGTTTGCTTAATGCGCGATCTTCAGTAGTTGGTTTCCTTTTATTTGTTGGTCGTCCTGATTGTAGTTGTTATTGCAGGCAATATAAGGATCGTCTTCCAAAAATATGACAGTTACTGAGTACTGAGTACTTACAAAATGGTGTTCTCTTGATCATTATGACCATTGATTTCCCACATCACAGGATTTCTATCTATCTTTCCACGAGATTTCTTTTGCGTCACATTTCTGACCAAAAAGCTGCACGGATCTGACTCAGAATTATATGTAATGTGTGTTTGATTAGTCTTCAAAGGAGTTCCAAATCATTTGGACCAATATTCCAGCAGAAATGACCTCTGTGGCCCCATGCAAGAACAGGATAACCCACATTTGGTGAAATTGACAAAACTGACCCTGCCACATTTACTCTCTGTATTATTTCCCATGACATGGATTTGTGGGTTATCCTATTCATGCATGGGGCCACAGACTTTCAAAGCAAGATTTTTCTGTGTATACTACTGAAAGCACAGCAATGCCATCTCTTAAGGGATCAGTAAACTACACCATGCATGACGCCAATGATAGTGGCGCAGCAGTGCCATCTCTTAAGTAATCAGTAAACTACAACAGACATGATGCAAATGTTGGTGGTGCAGCAGTGCCATCTCTTAAGTAATCAGTAAACTACACTAGACATGATGCCAATGATAGTGGTGCAGGAGTGCCGTCGCTTAAGTAATCAGTAAACTATAACAGACATGATGCAAATGATGGTGGTGCAGCAGTGCCATCTCTTAAGTAGTCAGTAAACTACAACAGACATGATGCAAATGATAGTGGTGCAGGACTGCCATCTCTTAAGTAATCAGTAAACTATAGCAGACATGATGCAAATGATGGTGGTGCAGCAGTGCCATCTCTTAAGTAATCAGTAAACTACACCAGATATGATGCCAATGATAGTGGTGCAGGAGTGCCGTCTCTTAAGTGATCATTGAACTACATACATGATTGTGGTTAAGGTCCTTCCAATGACAATTATTGATTAACAGTAACAAAGTCATTATGATTGTAGAGACATCTTGAGTCTGTCAAGTGAGCTAAACCAGGCACGGATCCAAGGGGGCCGGGGGAAGCGCACCTGGCGCACGCCCCCCTTTCGGCCAACAAATCTGAAAAATCGACCGTGAAATTCTGAAATTTGGAGCCAATCATTGAAATTCACCACATATTTCAATGTTTCTAGCACAGTGTGCCCCTGTTTGCCGAAATTGTGGACCCGCCCCTGGCTAAACACCCCCAAAATAGATGCGCCCCCTCTTTGCCAAAATCATGGACCCGCCTCTGGCTAAACACCCCCAAAATTGATGGACCTCAAACAACATCCTTGGTGGTGAAGGAGTTAAGTGGATTTAAAGTCAGCTGAACATATTGGCTTGCATCCT
>NMRB01001928.1:93045-129713 GCA_002633025.1 Notospermus geniculatus | reverse complement strand
AGATGATCTAGTCATTAGTTCAGGAGTTATTGCACTTTTTGTGTTTTCGGTTTCCGCCACCTGGTGGCCAAACTGAAAGTCGAATGGGACCGAAACTTGGTGTCGTGGGTCATCTGACCTAGGGGTATATATGTACCAAGTTTCAGATCAATAGCTCCAGCGGTTACGAAACGTGCCCTGCTAACGCACGACGACGACAGACGACGACGGACGCTGCACCATTGTAATAGCTCACCCCAGTGAGCTAAAAAGTAACCCACTTCCAGCTTGATTTTGGCGAAATTTCCATGGAAATCAGTGAAGAAAATCACAGATAATTTATGCTGAGGACTTCTGCCGAACTCCCTGATAGTACAGCACTTCTGATTGGCCGATATTTTCAATGCATTAGCTATTACTGAATAGGGGACTCCCCAGGCCGGTTTTCCGGCCACTGGGGTATATGACGAACTTGAGTCAGGCCGGTAAACCGGCCACTGGGGTTCTTTGTGTTAAGACAGGAGAACAAACTACGTGTAACCATCAAAATAAAGCTTGGTGTGTATACTAACCAATTTACATGTACTTATCAAAAACTTACAGTGTGCCTTTTGGCTGGTGGTGACAAGGGTCACAATAGGCTACAGACCGACCCTTCAACCCCCAAAAAATGACCCTTCCAACAAACATTTCAAAATACATTAACACACCCTCAGTGTCGCCTCGTTCCTCTCATTACTTTGACAGAGAGTATTGGGGGGAATGAAAATCAGGCAAACTGTTTTAAAGCAATGAGAGGAGATAGGCAACCTTCCCGGGGGCTGGATTTTTTTTTTCCGTGGCCACATTCCAGCATCCTCGCTCGGGTCGCCCCACGGGACCCTTCCAATCACCTCCCTTCATGCTCCCGCCGCGAAAAAGGAATGACGTCACTGATCGTCACGAGGCGACATTGAGGATGTTAACAGAGCCCCACAGTCCCTATTCCAGCAGAGGATCCACCTTCCTCGTCGAACCCCAACTGCCGCCCACCCTGGGTCTATAGCCGCATTCCGCTCCCACTCGGGAAAGATGGTGACCTCATCAAAAATTAAATATGCCCAATTACAGTCCTGCACAGAACGAAGGGGATGTCAGGACGGGAGGCGTCCCCAACCTCCAACCCGCGTGGGGCAGTGTCCCACTAAGGGCACTAGTGGCCCTTGGGTCAGAAGTCGGAAACCTAAAAACTTTCCTTCATGTGGTCGAATTTCCGCATTCGCATAGCCAATGCTGGGCACCTTTAAACCAAAGGTCATTTATTGAATCGTTCCCCAGGGCAGCGATAATCCGTTTTCACTACACCAATACACCGAATTGTTGCACCTCCTATGCAATGTTCAATGCATCAAGTGGACCAAGACCGGGCGAACATTTGTCGAAAGAGGGGGTGTGATTCATTGTTTTCCTCTCGCACCTTGTTCGTAATACTCTTAATACCCTATAAATGCCGCAGGAATTATAGGATTTGTGGCGTACATCGAGTCCACGTTCCCATACAACTGAAACACTTTGAACATTTTGACCTGCATACTATGCCTTGCTAGCTTGCATTTTCCCAAATTAGACAGCCGCCCAGGGGCGAATCCCTTCGTGAAAAAAAGACCTTACTCAAAACCCAGAGGCGAATAATTTTCTTCGTCAAATATCCCAACCTGTTCGCCATCCTATAGTCCTTCTACGTTATCCCATTGCTTGACCAATACATACAAACATGTAGGCCTACCAGGTGCCTGCGCATGTCCCCTTACATGGCCTAAGTGCCTTTCCTCAGTACGTTTTCTCTCCAAATAAAATCGGATGCCATCCCCTCGATGGCAGGGCCTCCACATTTCCCCCTACATTCTCAGTGCCTTCCACAGCACGTTCCTCTCCAAATAAAATCGGATGCCATCTCCTCGTTGATGGCAAAGCCTCCACATGTCCCTCGACATGTTCCCGGTGCCTTTCCACAGCACATTTCCTCTCCAATTAAAATCGGATAAAATCGGATGCCATCTCCTCTATGGCAAAACCTCCACATGTCCCTCGACATGTTCCCAGTGCCTTTCCACAGCACATTTCCTCTCCAACTAAAATTGGATGCCATCGCCTCGATGGCAAATCATTTCCCTCTCATATTCCACATAACCTTTCCTCGTTATCCTCTTTCTCATTTAACCTCCTCAAAATCGGGAAACCTCCTGAGAAATCGAAGATATTTACCTCGAAAAACGGAGCCTGACAAACACACGTCCGAACGCTCCCGCCGCGAAAAAGGAAGGGACGTCACTGATCGTCACGAGGCGACACTGAGGATGCCCCTACGACACGGCTGTTAGAAGTCAATGCATACAGTGGAAAAGGTCCCAGGGGATGTCAGGAGACGGGCGTGATCACGCTGGCGCCCGAAAAGGCCGGCAAAAATTTTTCACTAGCGTGATTGATAATGCCTCACTCCCCTGGGACACTCCAGGGGAGTGAACTGAAAATCACTCTGGAGTGAACTGAAAATCACTCCCCTGGAGTGTTCCCCGGAAGCAGATCACTCCCCTGGAGGTTCCAGGGAAGCAATGAAAAAAATCACTCCTGTGGAGATTTCCACAGGAGTTATTCGCGTTGTCAGGGGAGGGGGATACAGTGTACCGGGTCTTTTGGTGCAGTACCATGTCTTATAACATTATTTGCCAACCCCAGGCATTTTGTAGTTCCAGTCCGCTACTACTAGCGCATCTACTGACAAAGCCTGAGGGTCCGGGACAGGAGAAATATACACCGGAAGCTGATGATTCAGTGTTGTGGCAAACAAGTCTATCTGACATGTCTGAGGCGTTCCCCAATCCTGGAAGATCCGCCTCAACACCCTGGACTTTAACATCCACTCTGTTGGAAAATTCTGTGAGGGCCGGCTCAACATGTCGGCAATCTGGTTCCTTTTCCCTGGAATATGACAGCACCTGAGCCGGATCCCCCGATTCGCACACCAAATAAGGATATCCCATACAAGGTAGGTGAGAGACGGCGCCTTTGTCCCCCCCTCGTCGTTCACATAAGCTACCGACGTCGAATTGTCGCAATGAACTAGTACATTTCTGCCCTCCAGCGGACTCAAGGGAAAAGACTTCAACGCTAGCTGGATAGCTCGGAGCTCCAGCCAGTTGACATGCTGAGAGAGCTCTCCCGCGCTCCACCTGCCTGACACCGTCTGACTCACCCCAACCTGTTCCTGAAGCATCCGTCGTCAAGTGAACGTTCCACTGAAGGGGCTGAATAGGACACCCCTGCAGCAAGTTGGCGTTTGAGGTCCACCAGTCGAGATGTTGAACTTGGCCTGGAGCGGCACTTCCGCAAAAATCTGACGTGAGGAGGGGCGCCAAAACGCTAGCAGATACAACTGCAGTGGCCTCATCCGAAGATGAGCAAACGGTACTAGTCCTATACAAGAATTCATCAGGCCTAGTAGCCTCAGGAATACCCTGGCCTGCAACGGAACCCCTGGAGAAAAAAGACCGAGTGTGCCCTGCAGATTGGCAACCCTCTTTGCATTGGGGAAGACTAACCCCTTTCTTAAATCCAGTGTGGCCCCCAGGAAATCCAAAGCCTGCGTCGGAGAAAGACCGGACTTCTCCCAGTTCAGGACAAAACCCAAAGACTGGAGAAGCCTGATAGCTTTGTCCCTGGCACGAATGACCTCCTGAGGAGATCTGCCGAGAATCAACCAGTCGTCGATGTAGGCATGGATCCGAATGCCCTGCTTCTTGAGAATCGCCACCACAGCTTGCGCGACCCTGGCGAATACCCATGACGCGGACGACAAGCCGAACGGCATGGCGCGGAAACGATGGTGCTGCCCCTGAAACTCGAAGGAGAGAAACCTCCGATGGGCCGCGTGAATCGGAATGTGGAAATACGCATACTTGAGGTCTTCGTCTAGGCTGCACGCCCAGTCGCCTGGCCTGACATCTAGCAGAATTGAACGTAAGGTCTCCATCCTGAACTTTCTCCTGGCAATGTATTGATTCAGAGGCCTCAAGTTGAGAACGGGTCGGAAACCTCCCGTGGCCTTTGTCACGAGAAAAAGATTGCAGTAGAAAGAATCTTTTCTTTCCCACCCGGGAATGGGCTCTATGGCCCCCTTTTCAGGCCTTTTCAGGAGATTTGAGGACGGTTATCAACCACTCCCGCGAAAGTTGCCACAGGAGCTATGAAAAAATCACTTCCCTTGAACGGCCCATGGAAGTGATTTACTCCTGCCACAGAAGTGATTCACTCCCGCCATGGAAGTGATGGAAGTGTTTTGTTCTTGTTTTGTTCTGTTTCTTTAATCTTAGTTTCAGATGATCACCTCCCTCCTAGTGTAGCCTATGTAGGCCCTACCTCTCCTCAATCCTATTAAACTCTTTTACTTCAAAACTTCCATCATTCACCTCCATTCATTCCACACTGCTCCTCCTGCATTCATTAGACTCCAAAAGCGAATTCAAATTTCCGGCCTATTACACCATTCTAAACCAAGGTGTTTTCTGATTGGATCATGCGATTTCTTAACTGAGTCAAACTAAACTTGATAACTTTACCCCAAAATGATTAATCTAAGTAAAGCTTGCAATGAAATCAACAGAGTATTGAACAAAATACCCAATTTGAGCCTCTCATAGTGTCCATCATCAGTTTATTTCTGTTAATTAGTCAGACCAGCTGACCAGAAACATCGTAGGTACACACTCATGGAGATGTATGCATGTTGGCGGGAAGCCAACTCTGGCGTAGCTTAGCATAACAGATCAAAATCTCTTTATAAAAATGACCAAGACGGGCAAGCTTTATGTCATTGGAAAGGAAATTTCAGTGGGAATCCAACCAAACAGTTTTTGAAGCGATTTCTTTCCATCCCAGAGAAATAAAACCAGAAGTTCGGGACACTGTAGAAGTGAAAGCTGTCCTCACGTCGGGATCGTTGGCAAGTTCACCAGCGTGAAAGCGCCTCTGAAGTAGAAATCCGCGAGAGCGTAGCAATTTTCATGCCCTGGATATCGATGACGAGCGTGAACGCGCTGCTGAAAGGTTATTTACAGGTGCTAAATCGATCACTACCTCATCTGATTCTACAGGCGCGATGAATCGCGATGAGAAAAGACAAATGGCGGGCATTTACGGGCGTCGGCGTGATCGCGCCCGTCTCCTGAAAAGGCCTGCCTTTTTCTTCAGATCCGAAATCTCCTTGGTGAGACAGGACAACTTCTCTGGATCCGACAGAACCCGAGAGGGAACAAATCTTGGAGGAAGTTCCTGGCCCCTCTTGACAATGTTGAGAACCTGAGGGTCTACTTCGCAACTGGCCCACTGTGTAAAGAAATGGGTTAGCCTTCCCCACACTGGACCTTTCTGAGAAGGGAAGTCAAAATTTACGCTGCTGAGCTGGCTTGTCAGCTGTGCGAGACTGAAACGGCCTAGACTGCAGCTGGCCTCGCTGACCCCTGCCTCGAAAGGTGGCACCACCCGATCTCGAACCCGAAGAAGGATGAGAAACAGGAGCAGACGAAGACGAAGAAGTCAGCTTCGACCTCTTAGCATCGGAACCCGCCCAATCGTCGGATTTCCTCTTAAACTGACGACCCTGTCCAGAGCTAGACAAAACGCCATCTAGTTCTTTGCTGTCTCCCTTATATCGCGAACGATCTCCGAAGAATCGTGAGTAATCTTTTCGACTTGATTACTAAAAAGCTTGTCCGACAAAGGGGAAACCTTGAGCAAGTCCGCACGAGCTCTGGCATCAGGGAGATTCATTGCCCGCAGGTAAATTTCCCTACGCGCTCTAACACACTTCGCCGAAGCCCTGACCGTCAGATCTGCCATATCACATAGGCCAGTGGTCAACCCGCTAAGCAAAAGCCCCACATCGCCATCCTGGGGAACTCCAGAACTAGCTAAGGCCGCCGACAACCCTGCCAGGAAATAGGAACAGTGTGAGACAACTCGATGAGAAGTACGCAGAGCATGGTCGACCTCCTTCAGTGCTGCATCCGCATTCTTTTCCTCTGTGAACAACTTGCAAGGAAAAAACTGGCTGGTCCTGCCCTGCTTCCCTAGGCCTGACGCTATATATGTCGCGACTGCCCCATCCACTTCCTGGGGCTTACCAAACTTACATAATGTAATGAAGTCCTCCTCAGGCCAGCGATACTGCTCCTTATGCCTTTTCTTAAATGCAGGTATCTTAGCCACCTTCGCCTCCGATGTTGAAGAAGACTGCATATTGGGCTTGCTGACCGATTCCCAAGAGGCCTTGACAACCGCGTCTGGGGGCAAAATCAAGCCCTTCCTCGCAGAGGAAGGCAAAGACTTGTTGAACTGACCAGCTAACACTGATTGAGACATGTCTACCGACGACTCCTCAACCTCAGGAAGATTCAAAATCTCCCTGGTAACCTTAATCAATTGGGGCCAGGAAAGCGGGATCTCCTCCCCCTCCCCCTTAGGACTATGTAAACCTTCCTGCCGAAAAGACAAACTGTCCGTATGGTCAGACTGAACACTGGCATGACTCACAACTGACATGGCATCATCCATATTACTATCTCGAGACCGAGATCTGGCCTGACTCCCTGACTCAGGAGACGCGAACCTTTCCCGCTGCCAAGAACATCTATCTATGCCCGACAGGTGAGCCGGCAAGGCTCCCCAAGTCCTCCCTGGAATCAAGGGTAATCACATCCTGCTGCAAATTCGAAAATGGAGAAAACCCCGTTGCAGCCGCGGGCCGACCAGAATTTGGGACCTGAACAGCAATATCAGGGACCTGCCTAAACCTCCCAGAGTCAGTAGTCAAATGACACCAAGGAAGGCTGCTCCTCTGACCTATAACCTGGCCGAGGTCTAACACCATTACCATCAGCCCCGGTAGCAATAGGCTGAATAGCAGGAACTGCCGTAGCACTAGCAGAAACACTCACCGCCTGCACAGCAGCAGGCCGAACCGGCTGCGCGGCCTGGGGTGCAAGCCGATCAAACAACTTTTCGAACTTATTAAAGCGCCCGTCCAGCAACTTCTCAACCTCCGAGCGCGACAGGCTAGAAGTACAGTAAACATCGCATAAGTCGGAGTCGAATAACTCGGATAACCACATAACTCGGATGACCTCCTGAGGTCCCGAATTTTTCCAACGTTAATTCCATTAAAAATCATCGCACAACTCGGATTCTGTAAGTCGGATTTTCTCCTAAGTCGGATGAAAATTTGAGTCCCAGTGTAATGCATTTCCATTAAAATCTTGTCGCATAAGTCGGATGCGAATACACTATGCACGCAATCTAATCCACGCATTCACAGACATACACTCACACATAAAACATGTACAACATTGCTATGAATGCACTTAAGCCTACGGTGCTTACGGCTGCATTGTAGGGAATCACTCCATAAAAGTAAACACACATCGTTTTGGCGCCAGTTATTATGACAACACACGGTACAAGCACTCTCAAAATGGAGCCAAGCGCCGTTCGGACACTGCCGAAAACGTACGAAGATATCGAATGACACCGAAGCCGGTATCTCAAATCTCGGGCTCAGAGACTGCTATACACCTGACTACATGTATACAAGTTACTAAACAGTTGAGAGAGCAGAACCTGGGTGCGAGATTGCTTGTCACTACAGCGAATGGGCCTTCTGAAAATCCAGAATGTGCGTACTCCGAACACTGCCACCTGTAGCTCATTTGCAGAACTGACGGACGCCACAAGGTGCGTCCTGCAACAATAGGCTGAACACAGCAATACGAGTCAGGTGTTCGGACCAGAATGCGCGCGGGAAACCGATGAGTAGGCTACTGGGGTGTATTGACGTGCTGCATAGAGATCAACAATGGCAGCAACCGGGCGTGACGGCAGTGTAGGGGCGAAGCGAAAGCTCACTACAAGGACTTATGAAGAGAAGTACGACATCATTAAATACGCTGAAACCAACCCAGGAATGAAAAAGAATGCTATTGCAGCCAAGTTTAATAATAATATGAAACCACAGACTCTAAGTGACATTTTGAAAAAAAAAGATGTGATCGTTTCGGCTATTGAGAAAAAAGAAAAGGCAGCAAAACCAGGGACTTACAAGCGGATGAAAAAGATCACGTACGAAGATGTTGATGCGGCCCTTCTTCTGTGGTTTAAGCAGGTGGCAAGCCTACCAGAGACTCGTTTAGACACCGAAATGTTGAGACAGAAAGCAGAATATTTTGCTAAGGAATTCGGGCACAATGATGTCAAGATTTCACTGCCGTGGATTGAACGTTTCAAGCGGAGNAATCGGTCGGCGACCGGTATCAGTTCCTTGCGGTCGTATTCAATCGCAGGTAGCAGGTTGCAAAGCAAGTCACAACACAGAGCTACGTCACCTGAAGCAGTGGATTCCTAGCTTTAGGCCTAAAACAAAGTAGCGTTCTAAAATACGGGCCTGTGGTTGCGTCGCTCCCTGCAATCGTCACAAAGTTATCAGGCGCAAGTCGGCGATATAAACGACAGAACAGCCATTAGGTCTTTGTCTGCCGGCGGCGTGTGCGACCATCGACCAAAAAATGAAAAGAAACAATTACATGTATGTTAGGAATGATTACTCCACTCAACTAATTTTATGAGCGCCCCATTCAAATTGCCGCAGGGTCCATCCTAGATTCCGCCCCTGGTCACCTTTTGAGAGATACACGTAATTGCAGAAAATTATGAAGCAGACGCGTAAAATGATCCCTTGTTATCGTTTACCTATGGAAATTCAAGACGTAAATGATGACAGTGATCATCTTACGCGGTCGTCCTCAACTTTCAATTCACAAACCTTGCGCAATTATTGGTAATTATCGCTAGTTAGGTGTGTATGATGTAAAATGAACTTAAGTCCCAGTGTGACACTTATCTTTTGTTCAACACAAAAGATAAGTATCACACTCAGACTTAAAGGTGCTCTAGTTCGAATTGTAAACATTACGGTGTGCCACCTACATGTATTGTCAATTTCTGGTACTCACAAATCAGATAAAATCGAATTAAATCTCGCCTTTCACAACTTTCTGTTTGTTTTTGAGCGTAAAATCATAAATATATTTCACTTACAAGAATATTTATCAAGATAGCCCAGATATAAAAATAGATAACATTAATGTTTTGGTGTACACGGTGCTGCCACCTGACCGAGGAAAAAAACTATTATAATCAACCATGTAAATAAACAAACCGTAATGTTTAAAATTCGAACTAGAGCACCTTTAAAGCGGATTGTTCGCGTCTGTCCAAAGTGAACCAATATGGAGTTTTCGCAAAGCCCCCGAAACGCCAACGCGAACGTCTATCCTTTTGTTCGGTGCTCTCTTTGTGGCATCGAACAATGGGTTTGGGGTTCACGTTGGCGTTTCGGGTGCTTTGCGAAAACCCCCTTAAAATATTAAAACAACCCGTATTATTCGTAACTGGTAAATGCATTGCGGCGGCCGCCCCGGAAACTGTTCTGTGGAATCTTTGACTCGGCGCGAATAGTCCGCTTTAAGTATCTTTATGAATATGGACCCTGGCGTTTCATTTTTTAGTGGGGCCATATTTCTGAATGCACAACTCCAAATACACCCGTACTGAATAGTGATGACGTCAGAAACTGCCCAGTGAGAGGTCGATATTTAAAGTGCGGGAAATTAAAGTACCCCTGTTTTTTATTTTTGTTGAATAGCGCCACATGTTGGCCAGATCCGACATTAATTTTCCTTTGAACTGATGTAAAAAAATGTCAAACTATCTACCTGTCACCTTTTGTCTACATATTTTAGGGGCTGAGATAATAGGGAGGTTTAGAAATCAAACGATAAACATAAACTTTACGACAATGTTATTTTTCATACTACAGTACACATTAACCAGATTTTATATTGCATTTTCGGTATCGAACTATACCCAGGGTATAGTTTTGTGCGACGACATTGAACCTGGGTATTTCTGTTGTACCCAGGACGGCATTAACCGATTCGGTCTTACTTGGCTAGCGTGTCCAAAATTGCTCTCAAATGCCGGAAAATAGGGTAAAAGCACCCTTAAAAAATTTCTAAAACTTTCCGGCTCAAACAAACTTTCTTCGCTGGACACGAGAATAGATTAACAAAGCAAAAATAAGAAAAGGTTGAATATTCTATTCAATGCAAATGGTTATCATTTAGTTCATTTATTGATTATTTTTCTTTGATATACAAATTCTGAATGATCATTAAAAAGTGATCTTATTGCATTGTATTATTAGCTGTTTGCAAGGTACATGTAACAATTCGACTTATCACCAGTTCTCCAAGAGACATGCTGGTGGCGCATAACATGTTGCGGTACACCTCGATTGTTCTGGTTTCATATCAGTGGAATCATCGTGATATTCTGTTCATAACGTCGCCGATGATGATCTTTGAGTCCGTTACCACGTAACGTTACCTTCAAGCAATCTGCCCGTAGAGGACTGGGAGAAAAGAGCCAGTTGGCCTACCAGCGGAGGATCTGCGAGAGACCATATAAAGGGCCTGTCATACTTAAGTAGTTCTCAAAACGTCCTGCCCCGTCCTAAAAAAATGGTAAAACGGGCTAGAACGTTTAACCATTGGCAAAATAATGCCTCGATGTTCTGGAGCACCCTTCCCGTCCATGAAGTTCGTAAAAAGACTGTAAAAAGTTGCCGCTACGTCCACTCCGTTCGCACACGGTTTGAGCCCGTTCGGCAAAATTTTCAAGAACGTACATGTACTGAGAACTAGCTCAGTGTGATTGGGGTATAAGGGCTTTTTACACGGTGCGGGTGCGTTCCAGATCGAGACTAGATCGAGGAGGGTTCGGTTACTTTTTCCCGTGTAAAAGCGAAACAACTGACCTCCAGCTTCCTCTGGCGAGTTCAGTTCGCCGCGTGAGTCTCGGGAAGGTGGAGGTAGGTGCAGGCCGGTTATTCTCTCGTGTAAGGCCTGCTTTCCATTGGCGCGTTTCCGTGCGCGGAAACGCTCGAAAGCATTGTTTTTTTCCGCGCCGTGACCAACGAAGTGGAAACAAACAATGCTTTCGAACGCTCCAATGGAAAGCAGGCCTAAAGCTGCATTTAGCTGACACGCGGAATGCGGATTGCGGAACGCGGAAGCGGAAAATGCAATGCATATTCGCATACAACATATCTTTCCGCCAGGGTTTCCGCGTCCCTATACCGCATTCCGCGTGTCAGCTAAACGCAGCCTAAAAGCGGACCGACCTCCACCGGCCTCGTGCGGGATTGAGCACGCTACCTGAGTGACATCACTGGCGTACTTGCTGTAAGTTACCTGTGAAGAAATCACGCGCGAGATTTCTCAAGCACTGCTCATGCTGTTAGAAGCATAGTTTATCGATTTTTGGTGATTATTTCGGGATATGTTGTACTTTCGGAAACTGTAAATGTTGATACACGCCATTTCGTCGCCATCCTCTTGCAACAGGTCCTCTAAAACGCGCTCCGCTATTCGCACGTCCGAGGCCCTGTTGAAATTGGCGCCTTTTCGCTGTGGAACTAGCGACAGAAAATCTGTCGCTGAATACAACCAATCACAGCGAAGCTTCTCTCCCGCCATGGTCACTCCCAAATATGGTGGTTTCAAACATTCCTCGATTCGCTGACAAACTCGCTGGATTTTTTAATATTCCTGAATTAACTTCGCGTAAAAATGGTTGTCATGGATTGTCTAGATAATGGGTAAGTACCGACGGGTTCAAAACACGAAGGTATGATCCAGTTCATGTGTTTGGGGCAGCTATCATTCCGACAGCATGCATAAATTATGGAATGAGATGCATTGCTATGAGACTGGTACCCGGTAACTCATAACACCAGATATATGTGCATACGTTACAGCACTAGGCGCGATGTCTGCCCATTACATCAAGTGGCGATCCCCCACTGCATTGCATGGTTTATTCGTGAATTACCAGTTGGCGAGTACACATGAGGGAACAGCCCCCTTCCCTATCAAAACGGGGTGGGTTTCCCCAGGGCATTGTAACGCGCTATGCAGAGTGGAAATGCCCTGGGTTCCCAGGATGTTTCGTCGCACGCATTCAAAGAACCGACCTCGAACTAGAACGAGGCCGCTTAACCGAACCCGCACCAAAAGCGATCAATCCACCCTGAACCGAACCCGCCCGAGGAGGGTGGAGGTCCAACCCCGCACCATGTAAAGAGGCATAATGAGGAGTATATAGGGTACATGTAAATTTTGTGCAGTTCAGTTCAGTTTATTTAAAGCGCCGCTGTATGCATTAGGTTTCCTATCTCGTCGTGGCCGACGTAACCTTTGACCTTTAGGCAACCTCGTTCATGCATGCTCGACAAGAATGTTCAAATCTATCTATTTCAATGACTTAAGTTGCCAATTAGGCATGAAGACTGTTCCGAACATGAATGCTTTGACGCATGGTACCTTACTTGATGAAGGGTCGTACTTCTCCTTAATAAGGGAAGGCGGCCATTTTTGTCAGCTAAGGTTTCGTCATAACCTCGTCCCCAGGTGCACGTTCGCATATTTGCACAGGTTTTGCCTATGACTGGAGCACGACTTTGCCTGGAGACTAGGTTCACTCTCTATGGGAGGTTTCACCAAAAAACAAAACAAACCCCGCTTTAAGCCCAGGTCACACTGTGGTGACTTAGGCGGGAGAATCCACGCAAACTCACCCCTTTGGACATAATAGTGTAATGACAGAGAGAAGTAGGCTATGTTCATGGTCCATGGACCATTTCATTCTAGTTCGCGGGGATTCGCCCGCCTAAGTCGCCACAGTGTGACCTGGGCTTTACCTATGGCCCGTATGCACAGACGTTCCTCCACTCACACTTGAGTGTGAGGTCGACCTTTACCTATTGTTTGCAGGGTAGAATACAAAAGATTAAGGTCGACCTCACACTCAAGTGTGAGTGGAGGAACGTCTGTGCATACGGGCCTAAGTGTCGGTTGGGTTGGACACCACTTTGATCACTTTTGGATCCCGATTTTATCGCCATGGGAGGGATACCAAGGCGTACCCATATCAAGAAATTTGTCGCATTTGCCCCAAATTGACGCCAGGCGGCGCTGTTCCCAATGCATTAACTGACTTTTACGGCCGTCTGTTGCGCATAAAATGCTCCATGGAAGTAAACTCGCCGCATGAAAACGATGGGTAAAATTCAGCAAGACACGTGTGATGCAGGGGCTTGGACCATTCAGCGTTGTTATGGTACAGCTTGGGAGGAATGTCAGTATAATTCCTCCAAGGGTACAGGAAGTAACAACTGAGTAATGATTTCAATCTACATGTAACCTGCTCGAGGTGTCCGTTATTACATAGTCTCGGGCGCCCAGACCCTGTATAATGCATAGCATATACGAGGGTCTGGGACAGAGCGACGATTCTGTTGTGACGGTGATTTTATCTCAACACCCGTCGCTGATTGGCTAATCAGGGACAGAGCTAGTCATTCATTTCAATCCGCCGATTCCTCCCATTTGAAAATCACAATCCGGCTGCTGATTGGGCAAGAGAAGTGATCATGTGATTTCATCATGGCGACGACCATAAATGTCAGTTGGGATTTTTCGACTACATCTTCCAAACGGATACACAGTTTTCAGCCTGAAATTCAACTCCAGTAAGTTGATGCTGTCCAGTACGCTGATTCAGATCACTTCAGCAATCGATTCATTGCCAGATTCAGACATTTTGGAAGGTTGTGAGATGAAATATATGATCCATTAATGGAAGCAACCATCTTATGTCACGTGACCAGCTGCCACATTACCCACAATGCACTGTATTACAGTGGAAATGTCGGTGTGGCCCAGACGTTCGTATCTGCATATGAACGGCTGGGTGCCCGAGACTAGTTATTACATGGCGCAAATCTACAATTTTTCGTGCGATTTTTTAGGAGACTGCCCTTCCGACAGCTAGAGCGACCGGAGATTTGCAGGATTTATCGCCTACTCTGCGGCAGATCGTTGCACCAAGCGACCAATCACTGGTCGCGCGATCAATCGAATTTCGTCTCATATCTGATCGCTTGAGTGGTCGTTACATTGTTTGAGGGAGATTGTTGCACTTGGCGATCTGAATGAACGGATTCAATGGCCAACGGAGACCAAAGAATTTCGATCGCATCAAGAGACCAAAAATTCAACATGTTTAATTTTCGGTCGCAAACGCCGACTTACTTTGCGACTAGTCGACCGATACAAAAACTATGAAACTTTCGTCCGCGAACAATTCCGATGCGATGCCACATTAGTCGGCGACTTCAGTCGCTTCCGGCTGTCGCCAGTCGTTTGCGGATGGAATGACTGAAATGGTCGCATGTGTGGTCGGCGAGCGACCTCGCATCCGATGGTTGCCTGCGACGTCGTTTTAGTCCGGACGCAAAACCCCGATTTTCTGAGAAGTGGTGCTTTTTGTATAATAGCAGTTTTTTGCATTTTTTATATCTCCAAATGACAGAGATTCAGAATCCGCCGGGTGCCACTCTGGCACCCTTGAGCGTTTTGAGAAAATCCCGTTTGAATTTTTGGAACTGATTTTATCATTGGACGTCAGCTGACGCAACGACTGAGCTTTGTACAGGAGAATCGACAGGAAAAATATTGCCTCCCGTTTCCTTATATGGAAAATAGTAGTGTATAAAGATACTCCTGGAATAAAAGTGGAAGAATGACACTTCTCGATCAGTACGCATATCTTCATCGAAGTCATGTTGACCGCGAGTTCTGAAGCTACAAGGAACGTGGGCTTAACATTCAAAAGAACCTTCGCTGCTCCCAGTGTACAACCAGTCATGTGTTATTATTTCATCACGTCGGTGGTGGAGTGTGCAGTTATTTGCGCTTCACGTTCCACTTGCAAGATGTGTAACGTTTTCTCGTTCACGTCCCACAGATGCTGTTTTTATGTGCGAAGCAAATGGATGGGGCTCACTGACCGCGTCGTTGCCGGGACTCAAGTTCATATTTTATTGTTTACTCTGATGGTAAGCTCTACGTGTATTTTCCAAAGCCAATGCATTATTGGCTTTGGTAAAGCCTAGGTCACAAATGCACCGGGCGCCGTACGATTTTCCTCACCCAGCGGCTTTGCTGTGGATTTCAGAGACTGAAACTCGGATCTAAGAAATTATGCCGAAATCGCCTCAATAGATATGCGGAAATTAGACTGGATCAAACTGGGCACCGTAGAAATTGGCTAAAATGTCTCTTTTTACTCGCCGTACGGGCCCCGGAGTGGATATGTGACTGGGGCTTAAGTACATGTAGCCCAGGATATTTATCGAAAATAAGGGGAACCTAGAACAAATTGCAACAGAATTTCTTTTTGCTTTATATGGTTTAATATACCACTCCAAACATCTCATAAAAAATCCCTTCAAATCCGACCCCCCCCCCCCNTAGAAATATAGAGTCAGATAGGCTTGATTTGAACATTATATGTTGTCACTGTGTTGTAGAAATGACATATTACGACATATTTTGCCCAAAATCAACAAATTTGCCGTTTTTACAACAAATACGAGTTTAATGATGTTCTAATCATGCCTATCTGATTAAGAGGTGCCATATTTCTATCTGTTGGTAATACATTTATAGGGTCTAAAACGGACGAGGAAAAAGTTTGCACGGAGGCGCGAGAGAAACACAAATCCCGTCGAAGTTCTCCATGGGTTTGTGCGTGCGAAGTATGAGGTAGTACAGACACATAGTATGCCATGATGGACAAGTCTATGAAATAGAATCGGGATTCTAAGGTGAAAGACATTGCTTCCTACCAGATTCGAACCCACGGACCCTCGCATGAGACATCAATCGCCAGCACTAAGGGGCAGCCCACCTTAACCACTAGGCCAAATCTCCATCTTCGAAAAAGATGGTTCAATGGCCTATGGTGAAACGAGGCGTCCATCAGTACCCTGCGAGTAGTCCAAATAAACTCCGACCCCAAACAGTTTCAAGTTATGCAAGGGGTCACATTAAAAAGATACAAGTATAAAGAATATATGAAATAGAATCGGGTTTCTATGGTGAAAGACATTGCTTCCTACCAGATTCGAACCCACGGACCCTCGCATGAGGCATCAATCGCCAGCACTAAGGGGCAGCACGCCTTAACCACTATGAACAAGCGTATGGTGTCGAATACTTGCGCAGTGGCACTTTAAATTTCAGCGGAGAAAACCTGTGCAATTTCAACTGAAACGGCGAATCGATGTGGAACCCACAATGTACACGGATCTTTGGTTTCAAACTGCAAGCAGTACCCTAGTTTTGGGGAAAAAATTATCCAGTCGCTACATGAAACATGGTTCCCTAACGACGATCTATTTTATCCGCATTCATATCGCTGAAACGGTGATGAAGGGCCCAACATTCCACTTGGATATCAATTTTTGCGGCAACTACAAGAACTATGTCATCCTTCATGATGTATATAACGGAAGTATGGCCTTACTGGACATGCGTGGTAGGATCATTTCGAAGTTTTCCATTCCCAAGACGGATTTGTGCATGCAAAAAGTTGCCAGTGAGCCTACTCTTGCGTATTTAGAATTCTTTTACGGTAATACAAACGTGCTTGTTCTTTGCAATGTCAACAACTCTGTGACTGCCAACAGTTTAACTATCTATGACGTATTTCTTACGAAAGGGGTAGCGAATAGCCTGGTCTTAATCAACGGACGACGGATTCAGAAACACGGACAACTGCATCCGTGTGAGAACTACGCCTTCGATAGGACAGGCAATATTATCTTAGCAATGCCAACAGGCAGGGTAAACGTAATCAAACTTATGCTATTACTGAAGGAATTGGATTATAAACCCCGCAAAGTCTTTATTTACAAAAGCGCGCGTCTTCGGAAGTTGACAGATTTCATATGGGACGCCGAAGCTGGCAATTTCCTGTTGATATTTTCTTGGCGCTCTATCTTCGAAATAAGCCCCCAGACGTTACTGAAGTCACTGAGAAAGAGGAAACACCTGCATGTGAAATTTTCCAATACATATAGACTGTCGGGGAGAACTCATTTTTACTACTTCGTCACCAGGGATGGTCGTTTGTTGGTGACCCCAATGTCCCAGCAACCGAGGAGAGTCGGATCACCGGTACGTTTACTGATCAACATAGCAGTTGCTTCGAGAACATCGAGAGGGGACTACTAGTCTCGCGCAACCAGCCCCTCGGTCATACTCCGAGGCAAAATGTACACAGTGCCGAATTTCTACGCAATATCGACACTGTCATCGATCGGCATCCGCCATTTTGATTTTTGCGGTCGCGGATGGATATGTGATCAGGCCTCGCATATCACAACCATGATACTCCGCGCCCCAGAACTTTGCGCGTAAACAACACTATATTCATGCCTAAGCCTCTCCTTGCAATCTATGTGTCACAATTTCGAAATAAATACAATAAATATACATTTCCCTGAACTTTATGAAGTGGAATAAGTGTATAACGTCTGGGAGATGTTTGGTCACGTGGGTAAACAAAATGCACGCGGTCATGGACTACTTTGGTCTCAGAATAACTGAAAAACCTCGAGATATTTTGCCACAAAATGAGTATGCTTTACAAATATTTTTATCATGTCTTGCCTCTAAGCCTCATTTTGACCTAGGCAGGCCTATAATAATATAATTTATGTCTTCCTGTGGACGTATAACTGTGCACTATCTACTGCNCACGTGCAAAAGGAGGTAAATGGTAAACAGCGGTTCACACATGCAAGAAAATGTTATTATTTACAACAGGTTAGTCCTGTTGTAATCATGGCATTGGAAGAACATACTGCGTACTTACACTGCTTCAGTTCTGGCTTAGAGTGTTTCATCCTATTGCAGAGACATTCACTATATTGTCGTATTTTTGCATTTTTTTGGATATTGCCCCATGTAATAGTATTACATGGGACAATATCCAAAAAAATGCAAAAAAAACGACACATGGGTTAAAACAAGGCCGCTTACAAGATGTACAGCTGGGGCAACACCTTCCTAGCAGTCAACAGAATCGACCCTCCGCCAGATGAAGCTGCTGGTGGAACCATGGCCGCGGACCTCGGGATTCAGGCAAGTTGAAAATAGAATTCAGGTGCAGGAGCCCGCACACCGGTCTCCATGTTTCTTGCTAGGCTATCTATTAATGAAGTAAAACATGCAATGGCAATTTCCTTATTTTCCATTTCGTGTACATAGGAATTCATCAGGCTCATCCGATTTTGAAATCGAGAGGATGCACATGAAAGCCGAAATCTATGAGATTCTGCGGAATAATATAGAGAGATTCAACAACAGTGATTTCCCGTCATCCGAAATATCCCGTACAGGCTGGAGAGCACCACAAAATCCGAAATAGTGAGTATTGAAGGAGTATTTCTTTGCGGATTCTTAAATAAAAAGAATCGGTCTGAAGCAAAAACCAATTACATGTATCATGCGCATTTTCATCGTATTTGTGATGAAAACAATCCAGGACAACTTTTGAAAGCAAGGTTCAAAAATAGCTTATTCTTCAGATACCCCTGGGAGTGATTGAGGCGAACCCATCAAGTAACCAAGGCGTGTGTCAGATAATGGACAACCTTGTCGAGAAGACGCGGTGGTTTTTGGGGACGGAGGAAGCGTGGAGCTAATGAATCCGGTGAAAGTCCTGCGTCTGAGCGGCATTGATGAGAAAGAACGACTGACCAAACTTCATCCGCAAGAGCAGGACTTCCACAAAAAAATGGCATTATTGCAGGTGTTTGACATGAGTGTCAGGGCCGACTTAAACGACGTTGGCTAAGCTAACCATTGGTTCCACCAAAAATAGAAAGACATGTGAAAAATGTACAACACAATTTTTCACCAAAAAGCCCCGAAAAGCTCTGTAGAGTGCTTACTATCCATCCAAACAGGGCTTTTGGATGAAAATTTAGTTGTGCACTTTTCGCATGCCTATCTATTTTTGGTGGAACCAACGGTTGCCTTAGCCAACGTCTATTAAATCGGCCCTCCTCAGTGTATCGGCAATAGAGGCTATGCACGTGACGTCATCAGCCAGCGTGACGCCATGTTGGATGGAACTGCGCAGCGCATGTGACGGTCTTTGGCTGCGCAGTACCATCCAGCGTGGCGTCATACCCATTGATGACGTCATTTGATGACGTCAGTGCATACATGGCATAGCCTCTATAGAGAGGATGCGCAGCTTTCCGACTCCGACTTCAACTACGAGAATGAATTGCTCAGAACATCCTTGATAAAAACGATTTGATAGAACTTTTCAAGTCGTCCAAATCATAAACTACGGTGGCCCAAACATGCCATGTATATATTTTTGTCCACATTAAAATATTCTGAATATGATTGTATTTTTTCTCGAGTTTCCACCCGGGTGGAAAGTATTTCAACCCGGGTGGAAAGTATTTTCCACCCGGGTGAAAATACCCATTATCCACAGGGTGGAAAGTATTTTCACCCGGGTGGAAAGTATTTTCACCCGGGAGGAAATACTTTCCACCCGGGTGAAAATACCGGGTGGAAATTCGAGAAAAAATACAATAATGTTCAGAATATTTTAATGTGGACAAAAATATATACATGGCATGTTTGGCCCACCGTAATAAACAGATGTATTGAAGGCAGAAAAAATTGGCCTACTAAAACAGAAGTTCGGATAAATAATGAATATTGAAGTCGTAATCCTAGTCGTTACGACTTTGAGACACGACCTATTACGACGACTACGACATTTGCGATTTATGCGCACTTCTGATTACGAGTCAAAATTATTCTGTCACAAAGTTATGGCATTTTACGATTTGCCAACGTCTATCAAATCGTTTTTATCAAGGATGTCCACAGCGGACTGTAATTCATTCTTGTAGTTGAAGTCGGAGTCTGAGTCGGAAAGCATGCGCATCCTCTCTATCGTTGAGATGGCCGACTCCAGCACGTGCGTAATGGGCATGAAAAATGTAGTCGCAGCGAAAAAGCCAGTATTAAGCACGTGATCCACTGCCATGGAATAGAGCTTGAAAATTAACTGACCTCTATGACCTTTCCCGGGGTGGGTGGAGCCGGAAGTGGCGAAATTAACGAAATTTCGTGTTTATTTCATCAAATTCACATGCAAATTCATTATTTTGAGGAACTCTCAGGGTGGGTTTGTTGAAGGCTATCTAATAGATATGTTGCACTGGAACTGGGCGAAGATCAGAGTTGACATCACAGAGCAAATTGCTTTCAAAACTTGCGTCGTCTGCTATGGGTTGCCAGCCCATGAGACCAGCTTCGCTGGCAAAGCCAAGCGAAGCTAAAAATGTGGTTTTCATTACTTAAGGGTCACACGTAAATAAAATCTTGTGGTCAAAATTAAATGTTCCATTTCCTCACTTGGCATTCCAATGGTCCGCCTCTAGGTTAAACCAGACTTTATAAGTGGCTGCTTACCACCGGCGAATTCGTCACCACATCATCTGGAATCGGACAGCGAATATCAAAGGAAAGGAGACAACCAACACGGAACTGGACCTGGTGAATGAACGTCTCAATCGGGACTTCATTAAAAATATGAAGTTCCGTGGCATCGTTACCCCAGCCACTGTAAAGCGAGTTGGGATGTTCTGCGGCCCCAATGGTAGAAGCATTGAAAAGAGCATCTTCAAATACGTCGACAAAACGTACAACTGGGAAGGAAGTTCCGGCTCGCGTTCCATCAAGGGAGATGTCGAGTCCTTCGTTGACGAGTATAAATCTGACAATCTATGGACCAATGTGCCAGGCCGGAAGAATAATTCACTGGACGTTGGCCACGAACGACCAGGCCTTTCGTCCTCTGATATGGACAAATTTAAAAAGAAAATGGCCAAACTCTCACAAGATCACGACAATGTGCAAAGTTATCGAGGTGAATGTCTGTAGTTGGGGAATTGATCAAACAAAACGCAGGCTTTATCGCTGTCCTGGAAATGACTAGACTGGTACTACTTTTACACAGTGCGAATGCATTGCGCTAGGTCAAATGAACTTCTGACCGTTGCACAAGCAACTGCGGAGGGATTCGAAACAGTTCGTATTTTGTTACATTTGCGAAACCTCACTAATAGCGAGGTTTCGCAACTTGACGAACTACGAACACGAAATACGAAAATAGAGTTCGTATTTCGTATTATGCAAATTTTGGTTTCGCATAAAACACGAAATACGAATGCCCGTTACATGCGCAGTAGCTGTCGTAGAAGGCGCTTTTACTAAAATTGGCGACTGCAGATGAAGTGGAGCCGGGAGTGGAGCATGCTGTGAGCTTATGCCCGCTGTACACGATCAAACGCCCTGCCAACACCTCAAACGAAGGCTCAGAACATGATAGGCCAGGGGGCGCCACCTTATTTGTCTTCGAGCTGTGGAGGTGTCAACATCCTCTGGTGAGCTCCTGCTGAACACTTTTTTGAAAGAAAAAAAACTAGACCCAGCTGGGAATCGAACCCACGCTCTGTTATCTTTGTTTCACCGTCTTCCCCATTCGCCCACCGAACTTGATGGTAGGCTTCCCAGGTTTTCTAACTCGAAGGCCTACGCCTATGACGAACACAAATCATGACCGTGTCAGTTGGCTCGTTGGCTGAGTGGATAGAGTGGTCGACTGCAAATCAGAAGGTCGACGGTTCGAATCCCGTCTATGACTATAATTTTTTTTGTATGGAATAGGCTGAATTGAAGTTCTGAATGTCAGAGTTCGGTTCGGACTTGGCTCTTCGACGCAAAACGCACGACAAATCTGCAAAATCTTCGTGCCTTCTATCTACCAAAGACGAAATCCGACATCTAGTCACACATAAAATGATTACGTCTTACACAAACCATTACTGATCTCGTAATTCGTACTGCGCGTTCGGCCGATCCGAAAAAAGTGGTCTAGTTTGACAATGGAAATTGCCCCTGTACAAGAGGCGACGAACAACGAACGTCCACCTACGAACTGAAATAAGCAAAAATTGATGACGTATTACGCTTTTCGTGTTCGGTTTTCGTAGTTCGTAAGGCTGCGAAACCTCCCTATTAAGGAGTTTTCGCAAATCTGACGAAAAACGAAGTACGAAATACGAAATTGGACGTCATATCCATGACGTAATGTATTTCAGGAAATGGCTGGTACCATAAATATCGCCTGTTGCAAGAGCGTCTTTTAGCGTATGACGTTAGAACGACAGAGGTACGGTGTATATTAAACTTTGAAATTTATCTTTCGTTTCCACTTCGTTGATACGAATTGGAAATTTAAAAATTCAAGATGCGCCATAACTCTTTCGATCTTACATGACATGCTAAAAGACGCACTGGCAGGAGGGACATTTGTGGTACCAACCATTTACTGAAATACATTACGTCATGGATATGACGTCCAATTTCGTATTTCGTACTATTTTTTTTTTCGTCAGATTTGCGAAAACTCCCTACTAGCGAGGTTTCGCACCTTGACGAACTACGAACTACGAAAAAACACGAAATACGAAAACAGAGCTCGTATTTCGTATTCAGCAAATTTTTGGTTTCGCATAAAACACGAAATACGAAATACAAATGCCCGTTACATGCGCAGTAGCTGTCGTAGAAGGCGCTTTTACTAAAATTGGCGACTGCAGATGAAGTGGAGCCGGGAGTGGAGCATGCTGCGAGCTTATGCCCGCTGTACACGATCAAACGCCCTGCCAACACCTCAAACGAAGGCTCAGAACATGATAGGCGAGGGGCGCCACCTTATTTGTCTTCGAGTTGTGGAGGTGTCAACATCCTCTGGTGAGCTCCTGCTGAACACGTTTTTGAAAGAAAAAAACACTAGACCCAGCTGGGAATCGAACCCACCCTCTGTTATCTTTGTTTCACCGTCTTCCCCATTCGCCCACAGAACTTGATGGTAGGCTTCCCAGGTTTTCTAACTCGAAGGCGTACGCCTATGACGAACACAAATCATGACCGTGTCAGTTGGCTCGTTGGCTGAGTGGATAGAGTGGTCGACTGCAAATCAGAAGGTCGACGGTTCGAATCCCGTCTATGACTATAATTTTTTTTGAATGGAATAGGCTTACACAGCGCAAAATTAAGGGAGGTTTCGCAGCCTTACGAACTACGAAAACCAAACACTATAATTTTTTTTGTATGGAATAGGCTTACACTGCGCAAAATTGAAGTTCTGAATGTCAGAGTTCGGTTCGGACTTAGCTCTTCGACGCAAAACGCGCGACTAATCTGCAAAATCTTCGTGCCTTCTATCTGCCAAAGATGAAATCCGACATCTATTCACACATAAACTGATTAGGCCATACACAAACCAATCGTAATTCGTACTGTGCGTTCGGCCGATCCGAAAAAAGTGGTCTGGTTTCACAATGGAAATTGCCCCTGTACAAGAAGCGACGAACAACGAACGTCCACCTACGAGCTGAAGTAAGCAAAAATTGATGACGTATTACGCTTTTCGTGTTCGGTTTTCGTAGTTCGTAAGGCTGCGAAACCTCCCTAATAGTGAGGTTCCGCAAATGACACGAAACACGAACTACGAAATACGAAATTCTACTTCATTTCCAGGACCAAATGTATTTCTGGAGATGGTTGGTACCACAAATGTCCCTGCTGCCAGTGCGTCATTCAGCATATCATGTACGACCGAGAGAGCTGTGGTGCAGCTTGAATTTTTAAATCTCCATTCATATCTACGAAGTGGAAACGAAAGATAAATTTCAACTTTCAATACATCGTAATTCTAACGTCATACGCTAAAAGACGCTCTTGCAGCAGGCGATATTTTTGATACCAACCATCTCCTGAAATACACGTCATGGAAATGAAGGCCAATTTCTAATTTCGTACTTCGGTTTGGGTCAGATTTGCGAAACCTCCCTATTAAGAAACAAAGCACGACGTACGAAATACGAAAGCCAACATCATTTCCAGGACTGAATGTATTGCTGGAGGTGGTTTCTGTCACTAATGTCCCTGCCGGTGCGTCTTTCAACATATCATTTTAAGATCGAGTGAGTTGTGGTGCACTTTTCATATTTAAAATTTCCACTTCACATCTATGAAGCGCAAACCCAAAGTATAAGCGCAAAGGCGGCACACAAAATATGATATAAAAATAGAGGTCGTCCTCCCAGATTTCAGTCAATTTCCGACCCCAGCCGAGGTCTTCCTCAGGCACTTCCTAGTTGTAGTAGACTCCAGAAAAAACTTAACTTAAGTTTCTTTTTGAAACCGGGCCCTGGTGTCAGTCTTTTCTGGAGTTCTTAAGTAGGAAGTGCCTGAGGAAGACCAAGGTTGGGCTCGGAAATTGGCTGCAATCTTTGAGCACGACCTGTATTATCATGCCATACGAAGTGGAAACGAAAGACCAACTTTCAAAGTTGAATGGTAAGTCTGTCGGGGTAAGGGGGCATTTGTGGTACATGTACTAACCGTATCTACTAAAAAATATTATTCCGTCATGAAAATGAGGTCAACTTCCGTGTTTCGTGTTTCGTCAGATTTCGAAACCTCACTATTAGGGAGTTTTCGCAAATCTGACGAAAAACGAAGTACGAAATACGAAATTGGACGTCATATCCATGACGTAATGTATTTCAGGAAATGGTTGGTACCACAAATGTCCCTCTTCCCAGTGCGTCTTTTAGCATGCCATGTAAGATCGAAAGAGTTATGGCGCATCTTGAATTTTTAAATTTCCAATTCGTATCGACGAAGTGGAAACGAAAGATGAACTTCAAAGTTGAATATACACCGTACATCTGTCGGTCTAACGTCATACGCTAAAAGATGCTCTTGCAGCAGGCGATATTTGTGATACCGGCCATTTCCTGAAATACATTACGTCATGGATATGACGTCCAATTTCGTATTTCGTACTTCGTTTTTCGTCAGATTTGCGAAAACTCCCTATTGAAACATTACATACCAATGGAATGTGGAAGTAGTATTGTTACAAATACTGATGGTCGGAAGATATTTGACCACAAGAATCTTGTGCTGCCTTTAGTCGTTTTCATAGGTCTTAGCCGAGGAATGATGGTGGTGACTTCTTCACATTCCTCTGGTACACCGGAATAACAGAAACTCTGGGGTTCCTCCAGCTGATAACCTATTATTACATGACGTCACTCAAAAAACTCGTAACGCGAAATTTCGTCATGCCTGATATATGTAGGTGTCGGTGAAGTTGTGTGGGGGATTTCGGCTAATGTTGCAATGCACTTTTCCTCCAAAAATTCATATGCAGAATATGTCATGTTTCCTGTTTGGGAAATTTACGCCCCGTTTTTTAAGGGTCTTACAAAATGTGAACACTACCTAGAACGCAAGAGACGCTCAAGTCAGATCGCCAAATTTGTCACAGATTTCAGGACACAAACGCCAATTAAGAGTGGTGTTCTGTTGGATTTGTCTGATCAAATCAGGTACAAATTTGGCGTTCTGAATAGGCGTCTGGCGTTCTATGCAGTGGTCACAATTTGTGAAATCCGTAAATGAAATGGTCCATGGACTATGAGCTCACTCGTTTGGACATACAGTGTAATGACAGAGAGAGGTACATGTCAGTTATGAGCAATCTGGGTCAAGTCATTTCCAAGTTGCAGGACTATGATTGTTGGGTTATGCCGCCTGGCGGCCATATTGGATCGATCGGACCAAAACTTCACATGCACATAAAGGTCATCTAGAGGGAGCCACACAGCACATTTGAGCGCTCTGGGTCAAGTCGTTCCTGAGTTATAGCACATTTGATGATTTTCAGGTTACGCCACCTGGCGGCCATATTGGAAGTTTAATCAGGCCGAAATTTGACGTGCTTGTAAAGGTCACCTAGAGGGAGGTAAATATCATGTTCGAGTACTCTGGGTCAAGCCGTTCCTGAGTTATAGCACTTGGTCGATTTTCAGGTTACGCCACCTGGCGGCCATATTGGATGTCCTATCGGACCGAAACTCGGTAGTTTTGAAGGTACCCCTCTAATACATGTTTGTGCAAGATATGAAGATGCTCGGTGAAATAATGAAGACCTGTGGCAGGTTCGTCACTTTTGTCGAACTTTGACCTCTGTGACCTTGAAAAGTAGGTCAAATCAAAAACCTGTTATATATGTTATGTATCCTAATTAGATACACCCATGATAAAAATTTGGAGACGATCCAGTCATTAGTTCAGGAGTTATTGCACTTTTTGTGTTTTTGGTTTTGGCCACCTGGAGGCCAAGCCAAGAATCGAATCGGACCGAAACTTGGTGTCATAGGTCATCTGACCTAGGGGTATATATGTACTAAGTTTCAGATCAATAGCTCCAGCGGTTACGAAACGTGCCCTGCTAACGGACAACGACGGACGACGGACGACGACGACGACGGACGACGGACGCCGCAGGACGATAAAAGCTCACGAGTGAGCTAAAAAGGTTCTAAATATTTCCAATCAACGAAGATGGCCTTTTCTACAGATGAATGTTTGTACATACTAGTAAAATTCGGGAAAATGCCACTGCCAAATTTTCGACATTGCAGCGGCCAGCACAATGTCTGAAGTAGCACTAAAACAGCCATTACAAAGCCACGTTTAACTGGTCGCCAAACATTGAGATCCAATGACCCAGCCGGGTCGAGTGTGGAGGAATATTACAGAAGGGCCATCTTTGTGCCGTTTGTGGACAGTCTAAGGACACAACTTGAGGACAGATTCTCCAGCAAGTCCAGTGACGCAGTAAAGAGCATGTTACTAATCCCCGCAAACCTGGCTAAACTGACAGAAACAGTGGATTCTATCAAGGTCCATTACGGAGATGACCTTCTTCATCCCTCTGACTTCAACCAAGAGCTGCGACTCTGGAGGCGGTTCTGGGAATCTGGTGGTGAGCAGGATGTTCCCGACTCACTGTCAAAAACCCTTAAAAGGATGGAATTGTCGGGAGTTGAGAAGGCTTACCCCAACATTCTTACGATATAACGAATAGTGTTGAGAGAACAAACACTGCATTAAGGTTTGTCAAGAACACATATAGGTTCACTATGACCGAGGACAGATTCAGTGTGCTTGTCCTTCTATTTGCCCATAGGGACGTATCTCTGAATTATGACAAAATCATTGACAAGTATGCCCGGAAATATCCTCGCTGCATGCTTTTTATCAATCCTTTAACGGAATAACCTGATTTGAGGTCCAAAGGATGTTTGTGGCATTGCCGGACTTATTCACAGTCCAGAAGATCGAACACAGGCTAAGTCCTCACTTGTACAACTCAGGAGACAGCGGATTAATATGCGTGTGTGTCTTGTTATGATACTGTAGAATATGCGTTAAGGGCTCCGCACACTAGCGACTAAATTGAGGCGACCAACGAGGCGACTGTCGACTACGACGTCGCAGGCGATAATCGCCTGTGAAGTCGCTGAGCTATGTCGCACGCGACAATTTCCTAGGACGATCCGCAAAGGGGCGACTATTTTGCTGGAGACGGTCGCAGTAGCAGTGGACTCGGCCAAGCGACCAAAAGTTCAACATGTAGAACTTTCGGTCGCTTCGTTGCCGCTCTCTTGCAATGTCCTTTTGTCCACTATTTCCGACGGTAAAACTGGCCAATCAGGAAACGTTCCACCGGTCACCTGACAATGTGCACGTGCTCAACACGCACAGGTCTTTCTTGGTCGCTCATGTAGTCGGCAAGTGAATGTGTTTGCAACGAAACAATCACTGAAGCGGTTATGTAAAGAGACCAGTCGGAGGGACTTACCGCGCGACCAAATTGTGTAATTCAGTCGCGTAACAATCTGCCGCAAAGAGGAGACCAAAAGGTAAAAATGTTGAGTCGCTGGCCTGGTTGCAAGGCCGATCGCCCAGAAAATCGCTCGAAAAATCGCTAGTGTGCGGAGCCCTTTAAGGTGGCGGGGGTGACTAGCCAGGCGCATTCTCCCGCTGAATATGGAAATGATTTGAATGAATTTATTCTTGCGCTCAAGCGCAATTCTTAGGCATGTTGGGCCTGGAATGGTATTGCGCAATACCTCTTTCGACGCCTTTCCATTAGGCCACGCCGTTCCCTAACAATAGCTCTATCGTCGATGATTTTTGAACAGACTTCATCCGAACGTGACCAACTCCACACGCGTTCTTCATTACCATAACAAAGGGCTCGCGGGGAAAGTTGCGGACTTTCTCACAAATTTTCACGAGCGATTTCTTTTTTGTGCGTGGATCGATGGTCAATCTGATTTCGAATATGATCTGGAAAAAACTTCTTCTAAGGCCGTTCCAGCCCCGATTTTTGAATTTCAGACGAAAACACCCAAAATTATTCAGTTTTCTGTTTTGACCCTTTTCAGACCACTAATTAAGCAATTGCTAATTAGTTATTTCAATTTTGAAAAATCGGGCCTCGAACGACCATAGAACTTGCCATGCTGCGTCCATCACTACCTAAAATCCGGTCATTTGGAGCCGGCTGTACCCGTCATCGCCTCTGAAAACTTCATCTGGGACTTGCCATTGTTCATGAATAAAGTTACATAATCAGTCAATTATTGTGCAGTTTTTCAATTCGGAGATCTGAAACAATCCATAAACTCACATATTTCGTTGGCAAAATAAACTTCGGTCGTAACACATTCGTGCAATTCAATTTCAAAACGGACCTCAATTGGATGCGTTCACTATCTCCCCCGCCACCTTAAGCGCACGGCCCGCGAACCTGGTCGAATGGAAAATCGCTAAGTATACATGTTCAGGTCCTTTGAAATAGACCTGGATTACGCGATGTCCCAAACATCCTTTCGGATGATCGCTGATTGGCCATGTCGTTTTCAACTCAATGTGTCCAAGCGTCTGGTTATTCATGCAAAAAGCACTGGTTATTTTAGATTATTGATTGTGCCAACGCGGTAGAAATCTACCACCAATAACCCCTAGGCCGACCTGAATATGTATACTTATGCTCAGTCCACACGATCCAATTTTTCTGTCAAACTTCTTGATCAAACTTTTTGGTCAATTTTTTTCCACCCTCTCAATCCACACGGTGGTTTTTTTATCAGTATTTTTCGAATATTGAGTCAAGGAGAGGTGCGGTATCGCTGAATTAACCATACAAAATGCGCGGGAGTGGTGGTGTCTTTTCCTTTCGCAGCGAAAATTTCTTGTTTTTCTACGATTTATTTAATCTGTTCCTTATATTTTTCTGTTTGTATATCTGCAGTATATAGTTAAGAATCATCATAAGGCTGTCCAACTAAGATCGTTTCCGTAAGCAGCAACGAGGAGCCGTCTTTTTCGGGTGTGTGATCGGGTCGGCCATTGTCCTTTGTTTACGTTATCGGACCGCCATATTTGAATTGGAAGCGATCAATCGATCAGCTGAGTGTTTGACTTTATGTGGAGCTGCTCTTCGTTTGGATTCCTGCAAAATTATTGTGGTAAGGTGACGAACATTCATTGTGCACATCCGGCACAACTGAATAATCCCTCACAAGTCCAAATATAGGACCTCCAATAGCGGTGGTTCATGGTCGATGATGGTCGATGGTCGCTGTAAGATTCAAAGTGACGGCAGGTGATTGTCGGTGGTTGATGGTCGATGGTCGATGGTCGCTGTGATATTCAAAGTGACGGCAGGTGATTGTCGGTGGTTGATGGTCGATGGTCGCTGTGAGATTCAAAGTGACGGCAGGTGGTTGTCGGTGGTTGACGGTCGATGGTCGCTGTAAGATTCAAAGTGACGGCAGGTGGTTGTCGGTGGTTGATGGTCGATGGTCGCTGTGAGATTCAAAGTGACGGCAGGTGGTTGTCGGGGGTTGATGGTCGATGGTCGCTGTGAGATTCAAAGTGACGGCAGGTGGTTGTCGATGGTTGACGGTCGATGGTCGCTGTAAGATTCAAAGTGACGGCAGGTGGTTGTCGGTGGTTGATGGTCGATGGTCGCTGTGAGATTCAAAGTGACGGTAGGTGGTTGTCGATGGTTGATGGTCGATGGTCGCTGTGAGATTCAAAGTGACGGTAGGTGGTTGTCGATGGTCGCACTTCGACATTGAAAGTGACGGCATGGTTGATGGTCGATGGTCGACTGTAGGCCTACCTCTTTGCAAATGAAAGTGAGGGCGGGTGTTTGTCGATACTTGATTGGGCGCCGTTGATTGTTGGTACTATCCTGGTAACGGTAGTTAAAGAGGGACTGGCATCTTTGGTGTTCTGTGCGGTGGTGGCCTGTTGTGTTGATGTCAACATGAACATGTTGATACATTGATACGTCCACATATCCATATCACCACATGCGCATAGGCCCTATGTACAAGAGGAAAGGTGTCCCAAGCATGTCATTTTGACTTGTAAGAAACAGCCCGCGTTTTTCATCAATCATGACAACAGCATTTTGCGAAACAAATGTACAGTTTATTTCGGTGGCAAAGTGAAGAACGTTAAATTTGTGTACATTATGTGGATTTTAACAAAAGTATCAAGTAATGGCCTGTGCCGGTATCAGTATAAACTCAACAACCTACGTAGGCGTACAGACAATACGGAAGTTTCTAAATCAGACCTAACCACATTCTACATGTTCTATGTTGCATTTTCGGTACAAGAATAACATTGTTAACGTTCACATTGATCGTTGCATTTCGAAAGGTCCCTATTGCCCAGCATGGGACAGCTAACGGCGTCTAGTGAAACATTGTGGATGTCCATTGTCGGAGTTTGACAGCGCGGGTAACGTCCTGGAATAACGTTCGAAACTGCGGATGAAGTTTACGAACGAACAGTATTCATTTCAATCTTCTTGTGTGCTTTGGCTCGCCGTTTGGCTGCCCGTTTGGCTCCCTGGAGAGCTCTCCTGTGTAGGCTCAGTTTCTTGGGATAAGATTGTGTCCAGCAGTTCAATGTGCGGGTGGTGTTCTCTGCAAATGTTGAACAGCCTGTTGCTGAGATGGCCAGCCTGATTGAAAAGAATTTGGTAGGTTGCGAGCGGGAGAGTATACTGTTTAACGATGGCGTCAGATTCAGATAGAGTGTCCGGGCTTGGCTTCATGAATACAACAGTTTTGTAGCGATCGTCTGTAGTGTGAACTGCACCGAATCCTCCTTGCTGTAGCGTTTCGAAATCGGCTGAAGAAAGTGACATAAAGATGGATTAATGGAGAGGTTTGAGGACGTGCGGACCAGACCCATTTACGCCCGTCACATGCGAGACACACAGCAGCCTTTACGGGTACAATGGAAGCCAAACTTAATAACGTGGTTTTCCGGTTTTAAACAGTTATTAACCTCCCTGGTTTATTATGAAAAGTGTTTCAATAAGAAACAAGTATTACCTTTTAAATCAACAACGACGGAGCCCTTGACGTGTCGCTGGACCTCCGTAATTGTCACCAATGGTCCCTTTAACCGACATATGGCTCGAACCACACGCTGAAGCCTAGTTCTCACCAAGAGTAACTCTATTGTCGTCTCCCTGGTTATGAAGGGACTGGAAACAAAAGACACACGACGGTATATTGAATGTGGAAACGTTTCTCCCATCCGCACGGCAGTGAATGCCGAAAGCTGAAGAAATTTTCCGCGGCTGGTATGCACACAAATTGCCAAAATGATACTGGTGAGAGAAAACCAAGGCCAAATTTAATGTTGCATTGGGCAAAACAGGAAGGCAGTGCGGGATCCCTGTAGACTTCGGCCTATTACTGTAAACCGGAATTCATTAGGTCATTATGTTGTGTTACATGACACCGAAATTGTGACGTGTGCCTTGTTTCTTGTTATTGTCAATATCCGTACTGCAATTTGTGATTGGAAGTGATAGGAGGAAGAACGATACAACTGTATGAATGAGGCCTTAATGACCTGAAAATGGAACGAATAGGCTTGCAGGCTTACCTGGAGCAATATGGACTTCTGTTCTGATATTGCTGTTAGAACTGAACGGGCAAAGTTGACGTGATCTATGGTGACTGTGGTCGGCACATGTACAGGAATTCGTGTCAGGGTGCATCTGAGGACGTTGTCAAATATGTGGATCACAGTGGCCAGCTTCAGCAGGTGCATCACATCTTTACTTGAATAGTCATGTGGCCTTTCGTCCTGGCTCTCAGGAATCCTATTGTCATTGTCGTCTGGTTAATGATAAAAAAAGAAACAGTAATTTTGCATGAAGGTAAGTGTTTTCATACATTACTTATCAGGGTTGGGAGTCGGGTACATAGTAATTTTGTCTTTATGTACCTCGCATACTGGTAGGCCTACATGTATAACTGAAACGGCTTTTGAAGGTAGAGTGTCATTGCCACAATTGACACGTCATCATTGTAAATTAAGTATAAGCCTTTGGATAAAATGACGGAAATTGCCGATGTAGAACATGGGCCTGTGTTCCCCATCTGTGAGTGTTGCCATCTTGTCGTCAAACGGAATAAGCGGCGACCACACAAATATGTAAAGACAAGTGAAGTAACTTACCGCTGTCGGAGTTATATATTTGTGCCATGAGTGCAACCCTGTCATCATTTATGCTCTCGAAGAGGTCTTGGCCGGCCTTATCCAATTGGTAACTCCTCCCATCTTTGTGAAGGGCATGGATTTGCTTGAATATCTCTGCAAAGTCGGTAAGTCCAGATTCCTTCAGTTTCCTGACGTTTGCCTTGATTTGTCGGGAGGGGTAAATTTTGGGTTTACAGACGAAAAACAGGAATCTGTCAATAAAGCCGTCATTAGCGGAATACATTTGCACCATCTCGTTCAAGAAAGGTTCTGGTTGTATGGGAATGTAAATACTCATGCTAGTAGCATGGAACCCTCTTTCACCCCCACTAAGATGCTGCTGTCGCCCTTCCCACCCCACATTTTGCAAAGCATTGCCCTTTCACTTTCCCCTTTCGATTCTTTGCATCTTATGGCTGTTAACAGTCTATGTCCTTCATTGGAACTCAATAGACCGTATCCCTTGGAATTCTTCTGGTGCATCTGCAGACCAGCGGTGGAAAAGGTTTCCAATTTAACGTTGAGGGGCTCTTCCTCACTGTCTTGGAAGAAGTCCAAAACATGTTCAATGACGTTACTATACACGGCAGATTTTCCTCCTCCGGGATTGCAAATGTTGAAGAGATATGTGTTCAATGAAGAACATAATGATTGCTCAGGAATAGCAATGGTGGTTTTGGGACCGCAGAACAGTCAAAGTAATGACAGCTGGTACAGTTAGATTGATATTGCAGTTTTTTGCAATTTCATATATTTTTAACCAATCGTATACTTCTTTGGTCGGCATGAGTGACCACGGAATCTTCACTTTGTAGGCTGCGCGGTAGACACGCTCTATGTCGCTGGGTTTAATCTTCCGTGATGTCGCCATCTGAGAAAATGATACGGGCATATGTAAGCATTTTGGCGAGTATTACATGATTCAACTGGCGCGAAAATACCCCTCGCCTTGTAAAAATGTACAGTACCGGTACTATGGGCAGATGGTGTCCACAACCGCTGTACGGGAGTTTCTATGCGGCTTCCCCTGGACTTGTGATTGTTGACGAATTTAGGCCTAGATAGTAAGCTTGCAGATAATAAAAACGAACGTAAGTTCGTTATTTTCATGAAAGAAACTGTATCAGTGCATGTAATCAGTAAATGAAAAGAAATATAAGGGAAGGAAGAGGGGTTGTTTTGGGCCTGAATGTACGAAGATTTGAAGAGTGATTACAGCATACGTCAGCGAAGACGGATTGAACTTACCTTACCTAAAGATGCCGCTTTTTCACAAAATCGGGAATGATGGTGTGTATATGTAGTTGTGTTCGCGGACCACGATGTATGCGCTCTGCAGGGTGTGGTGCTAGTGGTTGGTAGGCCCTAAGCATTTTTATATAGGCGTGCCTTCGACTCTGTTGTATTATATGCACAATAGGAATTTGAAAATTCCATGAAAAACTGTGATCACCCAAATATTTGTGGGGTGGTGATCAATAAAATACTAACATTCCATGAAAACCCCGGCCACAGAAAGTCATTGCAGTGCAGATGACAGGAGTGAAACATCGAACCTTTTCAATTTTTTATTCTCTTTAAAACATTACCACTACTGTACAAGAAGTACATAAATTCCTCACTTTCACCTCACCGTGTGTTAATCCCAAACGTGAGTGACATGAAATAGATGTACCGATAAGGCTTTGCGGTTTGTCAATACAAAGCAATAGTTTGTAAAGAAAGGAAAATATTGTAAGTTACTCCATCAAATGTGACTGATTTTATCCGCGTTTTGGCATGTGATTATAGTCACAAACTGACCTGTCACGTGATACATGAAAAACAAATGATTTCATTAACAACGTTTAACCAGTGGAAGCGGGGCGTACGCATACATAGGCCTATACAAGTTACTGACGAAGACACGGAAATTCAGTCACATCATGGCGAAGTGGGAAGACAGTTACCAATCGAGAAGGAAACGGTCTTCTCATATAACATTTTCACATTTAAATGACGTTGTTTTGAAAGATAAAGAAACCACCCGAGAGTGGGTTATGAGCGTTGGCTTAATTACCCAAACGAGGCACTGCCCTGAATGTGGGGCCCGGCGGATTGTAAAGTTCAATCAGTTTGGGAAACAAACTAAAAAGTACGATGGTATAACTTGTTTTATATGTGTTATTTATTAAAGTGTTGAATGGAAGAATGGAACATAAAGGTACATTACTTATTACGAGACAAAATGTAGGAAAGGATGCATCATACATGTAACAACAAACAACAACAACAACAACAAGAATAACGTCAACAGCCACATCGTCATACATCACAGCAGGCATCCCATGTCTCGAGGCGCTGCCACATATTGTCGGTGATTTGTACTGAGGTGAATATCATGAGTGAGTTGCATTGGACCGGGCACCAGCCTAACGATCACGGGGAGCTTCTGGTGCTGCCACCTTGACGAAGGAATAGAACTAGTTTGCTGGCCACTGTTTGTAAACAAACCAGTTTGTTTACAACTTGGACGTCGAGCTCCTTTAAGTTATGCGTGGTGGCGTGAAGGTTCTTCCACCTTATACGGGCAAAATATTTAGCTGTGTGTCTGTCCAATTGCGGCTTATTCCGTCAGACAAAAAGGACAGGAACAATCAGACATGGAGAACAGTACACTGGCAGATATTCAGGGCCAATAATGCTGTGCTTCGGCCCTGGACTCCTGTACTTTGTATTTTTTATTTCAATAAATCATACATAGGCCTACATACATACATACATACTGGCAGATGTTACACAGGTGTGACAGGAATAAAAGTCACCCGGAATCAAAGTAGGGTACGCTGTTACTGTTGAGTGACGGACGTATATGGCTATGGACACATCACCGTTGCATTATTAAGGTTACAATACCGGACTCTTGTTTGCAGTAGTTGATTGGTTAGCTCTTTTGGGATGTCAGGTAAGTAGGCCTACTTGTCCAATGTAAAGAGGTCGCCACCATCGTTACTCGGCTGACACCTATGAAAAGGGCTTGAACTGAGCACCAGAATCTTGTACTGATCGATTTTACAAACTATTTGATGAAATAATCATACCAGAAATTATGAATTGTTGGAGTATTTGTTAAAACCGACAAATGAAACAAATGAAAAAAAGCAGATTAATGATGATTGCCGATTGCCGATTGACGATTGACGGATGACGATTGACGGATGATGATGATTGATTGATTGATTGATTGATGATTGATGATTGATTGATTGATGATTGATGATTGATGATAATTGATGATAATAATTATAATTATAATTATTATTATCATTATCATTATCATTATCATTATCATTATTATTATGATTATTATTAGTATTATTATTATCATTTATTATTTATTACAAATTACAAAGTACAAATATGAATAGATTATTCCCATTTCAATGCAATAATCAACCATCGACCTCGCAAACTTCGGTAGTAGGCTGAGGCTGGCTGACCATCGACCATCAACTCTCAACTAACTCTCTCTCTTTTCCATTTGAATTCAATAATCAACCATCGACCTCGCAACGTGGGGTATACCATGCAGGCTGATCATCGACCATCGACCATCAACCAGGAATATAATTTATTATACCTCAAGAGAACGTCAGCCAATCACAGCGTGTCTTTTACGGTCACGTGCCATGCGATAATTTTCATTATTTCATGGCATTATTTCATGTTTGGCCGTCGGCAGTGTTATCGTGCATGTCGTGACGTTCTTCGTCAGACAACGACGATTTTGACATGCAGGAAATACCGTAGGAGATACAATACAACAAGCAATCTATAGATCTTGTTAGTCCGGCAGAAGTAGGGTTGGACCCGGAAATGTCTTATATAGTTTTTTTTCTGATGGATTTGAGTAGGCCTGGGGGTCAGTTTTAAGATTCCACCGGGTGGACTCCGGTCACCCTTGAGCATTTTGAGAAATCCAAGATGGCGCCCAAGATGGCCATTGTTACATGAAATCAATCATAACTTCCTTCATATTTACCACAGGTTGATAATTCTGGTGTCTAGACATAGGTTTTGGAGGTCAAGGAATCCAATAAGACTATTTTCAATGTCGGTAATATATTACGTAACTGTAAATCCAAGATGGCTGCCGTTACG
>NMRB01001928.1:62600-74851 GCA_002633025.1 Notospermus geniculatus | reverse complement strand
CCCCAACCAACACAGAATTCAGCTACCTTCGTCCCAGGCCGTAGCTTCAACGGCTGTTTTCATCCCCTACACGCACACAATCACAGAGTTCGCGCATGCAGTTTACTTTGCACAGTTGTCTTTGCCATCTGACTCTTTGTCAGGTCCTGAAAAGGACTTTAAATGGGAGAAAACCACCGAAAACTTATCGAATCGATAGGTGCTGCGGTCGCCATTGTGACGAAGGTTACTGCAGTTATCTTCGTGCGGTAGTCCACAGTGTATTTCCCATTCATAATATTCCCACTTGGTTTATTCATGGTCCTAGAGTTACGAATATATTACTTTGGCCGAATCGGTAGATGTCGTCCTGGGTAACCCTAAAGTATACCCAGGACCAACCTGGGTAACCCTAAAAGTTACCCAGGACGATCCTGGGTAAACTTTAGTGTACTAAAGTTTACCCAGTTTGAAATTCGCGCACTTTTTCACCTTCGGTCGAGGATCTTGAAAACGGCACTTAGTCATATATCAGTGAACGAAATCCATCAAATCGGCAAAAATGGCAGCTGATAACGTCACTCGTGTTGCTGCGGAGGATTTGCAGATGTATTTGAATTCGATCGCATCTTATAGGGACGGTCAGTTTACATTATAAAGTCGAGAAATCAAAAAGAAGCTGGTTAAGGTCGTGGAAGGAAAATACAAACTGCTTGAAAGGGTAAACGTGACCCCAAACTGCAGTAGGTAGTTCGGGATGAACTTATATGCACTGGCGCGGGAAATTGCCAGCGGCGCTGTGGAGGCATGGGCACCTGTACAGCGCGAATTTCAAACTGGGTAAACTTTAGTACACTAAAGTTTACCCAGGATGGTCCTGGGTAACTTTTAGGGTTACCCAGGTTGGTCCTGGGTAAACTTTAGGGTTACCCAGGACGACATCTACCGATTCGGCATTACTTTGTCGATCAAGAAACGAATGTAGCAGCCTAAATCACCATTTCTTTATAAACCATATCTCAGATAATCCCCATTGCCCTTTTCAAGGAAATGTTTTAGAGGATAACCACCATTTTCTTCTTGTTTGTGATAGGTTTTTAATTGAGCGAGTTCGCATGTTGAGGGATATCCTCTCCGATCAGGTACCTCATAACAGGATTCCAAATATTAATCTGAGACTCTTATTATTCGGCAACGACTTGTTACCCCAGCACGTGAACTTCCTCATTTGTTCAAAAGTCCAAAAATTCATAAAACAAATAAACAGATTTTGATAATCGCGAGTGTGTAACGGTAGTATTTCAGCACGGATTATTAGTTATAATTACAGTATTTTTATGTAAGCACAAAGTACCAATTGTATTTCGCACCATCTTGAAAAAGTTGTAATGAACTTCCTGTTGGGGATATGGTATGTTTAAGTACTATGATTGTTTACTTGTAAGCCATATCCCTTTGGTCTTATTGATCAATAAATGTATATATATGCTAAAAAACGAAATTGCCTATCATCGACTGTCAGTGTTTGTGAGAATCGAAAGTGCATGAGAGACCGGGCGCAGCCGATGGAGACAAGCGTCATGGTATCGGCCATTGCCAAGGCAGTCATGTGGTTACAAGATGATATATGCCTGTTGGATTTCTTACTTAATGTGATCATGATTGATATGATATTTCCCTGAATGCCAATTATAACTGGTGTCCACGAAGTATACTTAGTTGTAACATTGTATATTATATCTAGGGCCCACAGAGTGAGGCTTACTTCTATTGCCTCTGTTGTGGTCGGTCATATATATAAATCCATTGGTCACATCAAAAATAGGTAAAGACCAAAAATGTGGCAGTCGTGATTTTGGGAAAGCACACACTTCCAGCTCGCGGGACCAATATGTCAGCAAATACTAGCCAGATCTCACTCATTTTAGCGTCATAATAAAGAAAACAACTTATTGCACACACCTCCAAGTTTCATCAAGATCGGCCAACAACTTTGAGCACTATCATCTCCGAGAAAAGTAATTGTTTTGAAAATTCCATGCGCACATTCATCGCACATCCAGCACAATCCATCGATAAAGCTTTCACATTGTGATAATACATGGCGCAAAACAACCTCGCCTGCACGAAATGCATTACAAATGTGTCTGTGGCGGCGCCACGTGCTAAATATTGGAACTAATTTCATCATCATTTCCCAGGAATGCCTGTGCGGCGTGATTTCATCTTGGATTGCCTCGAAACGGGAGATGATAGTGCACAAAGTTGTCGGCCGATCTTGATGAAACTTGGTGGGTATGTGC
This sequence comes from Notospermus geniculatus, assembly GCA_002633025.1. Lineage (NCBI taxonomy): Eukaryota > Metazoa > Nemertea > Pilidiophora > Heteronemertea > Lineidae > Notospermus > Notospermus geniculatus. The sequence continues at coordinate 72,569 of NMRB01001928.1, read as the reverse complement.
AAAAAGTTGTTTTCTTTATTATGACGCTAAAATGAGTGAGATCTGGCTAGTATGTGCTGAGATATTGGGGCCGAAACTGGAACGGTGTGCTTTCCCAAAATCTCTACTGTCACATTTTTGGTCTTTATCTATTTTTAGTCACATTCAAATCAAAGATGAATTTTCTGCGCAAGGTAGTCGCCATTTTACTCTGCTCTGAAAAATACAAAACCGAAAGGACGGGACCTATTGAGCGACTGCAATTTTACAAGTCTGATCACTGCACGCCGGCATGTACTTAAGGCCTCGTTCACACGGACGCGCGTAAGGCGTACGTATAGCGTAAAAATACTTCTAGCTTGAGTCAATGAGCTGTTCACAGCTCATTGACTCAAGCTAGAAGTATTTTTACGCTCTACGCTATACGCCCTAATAGGTAAAGGTCTAAAGTCCGAAACGAAAACGTAAAATTTTCGTCCATGACGCCTGGAACGGCTTCAACGATTGGCGAGTTTCTAACACGTGATCAAGGCATACGTTCATGTTACGTTCGGTTCATGAACAGAAGGCGGGGCCAATTACAAGACGTATTTTTCAAAGAAAAGTACTCGCATGCATTGTAACAGCAGTAAAAGCCTGACCCACTCGCGGGAGAGTGAGTTTCGTCGCCGCAACGTGGGAGGAGTTAACACGGAAAGTTATTCAACACCCCACCGTGATTAGATTGGTACCTTTCCTAGCGGAGGATCGTGGTACCAATCGAGTCTGTGATTTGATTGAAGCGCGACTTAATCCTTCGCATTACATACAGTGGTGTGAAGTATTGTTCGAACACAGGGAATTTAGCTTTTCATTAAAAGGCAAAATTCACCGCTTCTGTATTCCAATATCTAAATCAAAAGTATTTGAAGTAAGTCGTAGATATGCACTCCTCCAGACTGATGTGTTTTGGTTGAATTCAGATACTGCATATCGCGAGAACGGCGAAAATATCGAAATTTGACATATTTCGTGAGATTTGCCGTTATCACCATTTTGTCTGGATATTATCTGGAATTTTTTCCCCTTGCAACAACATGTTGAATGGGGGTATTCCCAGAAAGTGTTTGGAAACAGAAGTTGATATTCATACACCTGATATTCAAGTTTGAAGTCTGTGATATTTTTCACTAACAATTTTGATATTTTCCAGAAATCTTTGTATCACTCGCCAACTGTAAAACGAAGTTGGATCAGATAGAAAACCATATCCTACATCAATTTTAGCGAATAAAATCACTTTTGATTAAGTCACTTCATCAATATTGCAAAATATCAAAATCGTGGGATATATCAAGAACATGATAAGTTGAATCTCTCCTATTTGCGAATCAGTATCATCATCCAAACAGCGGCAGATGGTACCCCCAGTCAACGTGCTGTTGCAAGAGAAAGAAGTCTGCAAAATATCCAGGCAAAATGTTGATAATAGCAAATCTCACGAAATATGTCAAATTTCGATATTTTCACCACTCTCGTGATATCCAGTATCTGAATTCAGCGAAAACATATCAGACTAGAGGAGTGCATATCTAAAAGTGACTTCAAATACTTTTGATATAGATATTGGAATACAGAAGCGAGGAATTTTGCCTTTTAACGAAAAGCTGAATTCCCCATGTTCGAATATTAATTCACACCACTGTACGTCTATACTGCATGGAGGTAGAAAACGCTGAATGTTGACATCTTGATCGACCACTGCCTGATACCAAAAATACATTTAGATCTATTTTTGCTGATACATGTACACTAATTTTCCTGTCAAATGCCCGACAGTTTCGTGAGGTTACAAATGCTTCTTTATTTTAGGCCGTAGGGCCAATGCCACTGCTTCAACAATTTCCTTTTAAGCTATTTTATTTCTACAGGAGAGTGCCAACGTGAGATGTAAAAACCCTTGGGGGTTTAATTAAAGGGGTAATAATTATCTGACGCTAATTACGGTGTCATTGTTGCTTGGTCTCATTTGCAGCAGGAGAAAACCGGAGTTTTTTCATACTGAATCGAGAACCGTGAGAACTCTTATATAGGCCTATTGGTTCTCATTATTGGCTCTTTTGACAATATTGGGTGATTTGTGTGTAATGTGGGAGGAAACCGGAGTACTTTTCGAACAGTGATTCGAGAACCCTGAGCTCTGACTTGGCTCATTATTGGCTCTTTAGATATTATTGGGGATTTTTATGTAATGTAGGATGAAACCGAATTTTCCTGAAAAAAACTAAGCTGTCAAATATAGTCGCCCTCTGCACTGCAAGGGAAATGGGTTGGACTGGGGATCAATCCCGGTGTAATAGAATCTTTCCCCTGATACGTGATGTCCCCCAACAATACATTTACGGATTAAGCGGCACCATTGAATTGGACTCTAGAGAGACCAAGACCTTTAACCCTGTGACAAGCAATGCATGGGGACATCAGGACGACGGGGCATTAGATTCTATCACACCGGAACTTCACTGGCGACAGGCGCCGAGGTTATCAATGTCCCTACTCCTCTGACAGCAACTCCATCTCCTGCCGATTCACAAGCTAGGGACTCTGGCAACGTACACATCCACTACTATTTTGTGCAAGAGCCTACATTACAATCGTCATTGTGGGCACTGCACTCACGAGTTGGTGCCTGGCATCAGCATACAGGTGTAACGTAATTCACTGCCCCCATAAATCAGTACCCCACCCTATTGTATAGGACGGAATAAGCCGCACAAGGAGAAAAACCAATATTAACGATACAATAGAACCTTTTGTAACCCGGGCACTGGTTTATAGGTACATTCATTTACACTACACCTGCTCGCCTCATGGAGATAAGTGACCTCATACAAAGCTGTCAATGGGCGTGTTATTGCTAATTACTAATGAACCAATCACAGAAAGGACGTACGCAAACTGGACCTGACCAGTGGCGCCACATATCAATACGTTTACTCCTCACCAATCATATCACCGGTTACAATGGTGAACCTAATCCTTACGTTTTCGTTCGTTCACTTTAGTCCTTTACCTAATCGTGCCTGTGTGAACGAGGCCTTATATAAATGTTCATGTCGACGCCTTGGAAAACTGCATGCGAAGTAGACGGAAAAGTGTTAACGCCTCGGATCGCGCAACGCGATAAGCTTTAAAATCATTTCAATGAATTTCCATAGAGCCCTTTCCACATAAGCGGTGCGATAACAAAGCTGACGCTTTGACCACGCAGCGCGGAACGCCTATAGATGGTCCTTGGGGCATTTAGCGTTGTAACGCAGCGTGATTTACCAAGCGAGTTCAGTGTTGCATTGATAAACCTATTTGTTATAATTACACGCTTTGCGGGCGTGGAATGCACAGTGTTCCGCCTGACTCCTGCGCTCATGTGGAAAAGGCATCACGCGGCGTACTACGCAACGTGCTTGTCGGGCGTATCACGTCGCGCAATCCGCTCACGCTACTGCTTAGGGTGGGTGCACACTAGTAGCGATTCGCCAAGCGATTTGGCATAGCACGCGAATCGCTTTTGTTTGGGAGGCATTGCGGCATGAAATAACAAAGAACCGTCGCATGCGTTGGGCGAATCGCGTGTAGTGTATACCCACCCTTATGTGGAAACGGGCCTTTAATGGGATCGGCGTTCGCGTTGGCATTTAGGCGCAAAAATTCTCTGTTGCTCATCTTTGCCTTCTATGTTTTCTCCACTGTGTCAGCAGTGTACCTGGCAATAACCGTTTTAATGTTGTTCGAAATCTTGTTCCTGTCAGGCAGTAAATACAGAAGTTCAAACAACTATTTAGCACAGCAAGGAAATACAGCAAGTCCACGGCAATATAATATGTCTTTACGTCAATACTGTGAGAGCTATGTTGTATTGTAACCGAAAAAACCTGCATCAATGCGCTAGGAAGTTCAAGGAGAATAAAAATAACAACAACGGCTAAAACGCGGGCTGTGCCCGCTTTAATTCGATTAGTGGTCCTGTCACCAGCCTTGCTGACAGCAGCTGACGTTTTTAAAGATATAATTAACCGATATGTAATTATTGCAAGGGCGAAAATTGGGATAAAACTCGTTACAGTCATATGAAGACCCGTCACATAGATGGTTAGAAAGTACATATTTTCATAATAATTTGGCCGCAATTCCTTTTTTGGCTTATATAATGCACTACACGGATCATAGACCCAGGAGATTTCGTACGAAAATAGCAGTGGCAAGCGGTACAAGAAAGATAAAGCAGCGGTGAGGAAACCCGCAAAACGAGCCTTCTTGACGGTACAAATTGACGCTGCCTTCAACGGTTTACAAATGGCAATGAAGCGTTCCACTCCTACACACACTGTGACATACACAGACCATGTCTTAGCCGTCCAGAGAAGTGTCCAAAGATATCCGGTCGCTAATTCTTTAAATGTCCTGTATTCTAGAAGCACGCCTAGAAATAGATTGATCCGAGTTATTGTACCATCAAGAAAACGAAATGCAAGAAAAAGACTGTCTGCTACTGCGAGGCAGCGCAGTAAAACTGACGTCGACGTGAACGGTCGCTCCATCCCCAAGACAACGAAGGATAAACCGTTACCTATTAACCCGAAGAGGATAACGGTGGTGTAGACCGGGACGAAAAGCACGAAGTAGAAGAATGATTCATTTGGCCAGTCATAGGTTAACGTGTAGCAAGTCACTGGCGCAGAGCTCTCCTCGATCGCGGGGTCTTCAACACTTGTCATCATTTTTTTTCCAATCGGAAAATCAACCGCTGTGTAAGCTGATGACAATGGTGCCACACTGGGCTGTAGTGAATAATGCTCGTTCTTATATCTGTTCCTGCGATTTTTGTTGTGAAATGAGGCCAATCTTTAAGACCAGAAATTTATTTCCTCTGTTGTCGTACAATACCCAGATCAGCGTTACCTGTAAGTCTTGATTATTCAGTGCATGCACGGATGACGTCATGTAAAAAAATGATGATCTTGGATTCATCGCAGCTGTAATACATAAATAAACATTGACGATTGATTGATTTTAGAACTAAAGATTTTTGGTGGGAGGTCCCGAGTTCAAATCCTCACCGGAATTCGTATGTTTACCTTCTCCATTGAGAAATCCAGGGACGGCCGTCACGAAGCAACGATAGTCGAGCAGGTGTTGGGGTCTCTAACAGCGACTATCGGTGGTTAGGCTAACAGCAGGTTACAAATGAGCGTCACGAATGTCAGTTTAGGTTTTGGTTACGCTTGGTGTTGGTTAGGCTACTGTTGATACGCTGAGCATGTTCGCGCGAGACCAAGGTTAATTCATTAATATTCATGTTCATTTGCGGGAATAGCATTGTTCGCGTTTCGAGCCTCGTTTGTGAAATGATGATGTGTAGTAACATTGAATTCCTTCTGTTCTCAAAAGGATTAACTCTATGTTGTTTGTATATCCTCATTTTTCCGTCTGCACAATCGGAGTCTTGTTGAGCCACCAGGGCGGGCCGTCACGAAACTCTGTTAGCACTAACAGGACCCTAACAGAGGTTAGCGGTGTTGGTTAGGGGCACCTTGCCCGTCACGAATATCCGGTAACTAACCGCTTTGTTAATGCGCCCGACAGGAAATTTTGTCAGCCTACCAGCAACTCTCTTAGGTTTTTTTCATGGAGCACTGCTCTCCCAAGCGCATGCTTTCTACACCATTCATATTACAATAAGGGGTGGGCTGAATGAATGACTGACTGTACACCGCTGATGTTTCATTGGCTGGAAATTTACTAACCTGGTTCCCTGGGCTCCGACGGTGGCACTGACTCATCGTGCTCCGATACGAAGCGACTGCGTCGGACGCCCAAGGAAACAGGTTAGAAATTACCAGCACATTCATTGCCTGCGAACAGTGGGCGTCGCTAATCAACAGCGCACTGGGTTGAATAAGTGAGCACATAACCTTTTGTCACCTTAATAATAGGGGCACAAGAAGAAGCGCAGTCCAAAGCAAGCAAAGTGCATAAGAATTCAATTGTGGCGCATAAGCCTTTTGTCATTTAACGCTCATTGGGGGATTACAGCATAGCGTCTATTGTGAGCGTTAATAATTGGCGCACAGCGCGGAGCACTTTATGTGCGCTCTGAACTGGATTGCTTAGTGAATGTCAACAGACTCTGTTCTTTCTTTGTCGACAGAATAAAACTAGGCGTGCTGGCGGCAAATCTCAATGCGGTAGGGGTGATTTTAAAGTCGACTGACCCGATTGAATGAGGATGTACGTTTTACCAGGTGTAACGTTTTTCAGTGTGGCCGTTTTTCTGTGTGATTCCCATTGTTCGGAACACACTGCATGGGAAACGAACTCGCTGTTTCTCTGTGTGTCGCCCATTGTCCAGTGGCTCACAGGCCTCACTGACAAACGTTACACCGGGCAAGAGCGGTACCATACAGACGAGTCCAAGAGCGTTGGGTCAGTCGACATTAAAAACGCCCCTATTACCGCATTGAGGAGCAGCCAATCAGAAATCGGCCCAAAATGGACAGGTGGTAAACTCTACTACGAAAACACCTTATTATCATATGAATACCGATGAAAGCATGCGCCTGGGAGAGCAGTGCTCTGTGAAAAAACCCTCTTGTTAGGCACTGTTAAGGGATTTTACTATCGCTGGTCGGGACCACCTTTAGTGCGCTGTTAGTTGATTTTGTGTGTTTGTGGAGACAAGATATGGCGCGTTAGGCGGACATGGCTCAACAAGACCTCGATTTTGCAGACGGAGAAATGAAGATATACAAGCATAGAGTTTTTAAATCCTTTTGATGAATTCAGAGAAGAAATTCAGTGTCACTGTACACGTCGTCTTCTTTTTTTGAGAAAGAGTTGCTTTGACGTCAGTAGGGCGTTATTACCAGTGAAAAGTCTTACAATGATAATTAGTTTTTCTTTTGTTTTTCATTGTAATCTGGTGCCCTACTGCGCCTCTGTTTCGGGTTCTGTGGCTCCGCCATAATCATATTTCGCGCAAAACGCCGCTTTCTATCTGCCCTCGGCTTTAAAACATGACCATTAGGCTACATCATTGCACAGGCGAGACTCTAAACGCGAACAATACTTTTCCCGCCAATGAATATTAATGAATCAGCCTTGGTTCCCGCACAAACAGGCTCAGCGCACCAACAGTAGCCTAACCAACACCTAGCGTAACCAAAACCTAAACTGACATTCGTGACGCTCATTAGTAACATGCTGTTAGCCTAACCACCGATAGCCGCTGTTAAGCATGGCGCACACGAGCGACAAAATCAAGGCGACTGCCAGATTCAGATTCAGATTCAGATTCAGATTCAGATTTGTTCGCCACTGTTTACACAGTACAGAGAGTATAGGAACAGGTAAATGTACACAGGAAGGATACAGAAAAAGGACAGGTCAGAAGCAGTCATGATACAAAGCTTACATTGTAAGGGGTAGAGAGGTACAGAGATCAGAAAAAGAGGTTCTTACAGGCATGAAGAAAGCGACCGATTTTCTTATACTGTTTCATGAAAATACCATTCAATTTTAAAATATTCGGCCGGGAACAATAGTATTTTGGGAGGTATTGTTTTCTGATATTATCGTTCAAGTAGGATATGGTATTCATCTCCAATCGAGTTATTACATAAAGTACAAAATCTCTCCCCCCGTGGAATACCAGCATGTCTTCCAGTCTCAATAGGGAGTTTATGATTACAAGTTCTAAATTTACATAAAATATTCCAATTTCCCATGCTAGAAAGGTATTCTTCAAATATAAAACGTTGTTTAAAAATTCTATAATTAATACATTTTGGGGATTCTTGTATCGTCGAAAACCAGTTTTGAATAAATTGATCTCTTAATATGCGTTTAACTATTTCCGTTAGCCAGGTCGGGTTAAAATTTGGGTTATTTTGGTGGATCCAGATTTCTGAGTTGCCAGTTGTGTCAAGTATCTGTTTAATTCTACTGAGCCAAGGGGAAACATATCGTCCATCCATAAACCGTTCAAGTAGACATTTATACATAAGGTATGTAAACTTGTCCTGTCGGCCAGTCACTACCCTAGCCCAAAAATTTATCATTCTTACTTTAATGGAAATTGTCAACGGGAATTCCCCAGTTTCTCCATAGACCATACAAGACGGTGTAGATGATCTTAGGCGCAGGATATATTTCAGGAACTTCAGATGAAAACCCTCAAATTCATTATAATTCTCATGACCCCACTTCACATGAATACAACAATGTCGGCCCGACAACTGTGTGGAATAACTGTAATAATACATCAACAGGTAGAGCAAGTTCTCTTTCTTTACGAAGAACGTTATACATTGCCTTTCTTGCTTGATTACATGCGTATTTTCTATGTTCTTTGAAGGTACCATTTCTCTGATATAGAAGGCCTAAATATTTAAAAGTATCAACAAGACCATCGCTGGCAACGTCGTAGGAGACCATCGCTAGCGACGTCGCTCGCCGACCACATCGGCGACCATTTTTGTGAAGAATCCGCAAACGACAGACGACCTCCCGGAGCGACCTAGGCCACAGACCATCGTCAGGTCGCATCGCATTAAGGCTGATTCATACTCCGTCCGGATTTTGCGCCGACTATGATCAATTTCACTGCGTGTGCACATTCACGTCGTGGAAACCTGCGATCAGTTTCATGCGCTTGACGGTCCGCAAGCGAGTATGAATCAGCCCTTAGTTTGCGGATCTTTTTCCTGGTCGGCCGACAAGTCGCGAAGATAATCGGCCTTGGCGACCAAAGTTCAACATGTTGAATTTTGGTCGCCAGGATCTTCGGTCGCCGAGCGCAAATATGTTTTCGAAGTGGTTATTTGCACAGCTAACTGCTGTGTATGCAGTACGAATTATTTTCTTGCATGCACGTTCAGCTAATTAATATTCATGCCCACCGATAAGCATGTCTCGATGTAACGCCGTCGCTGCCAGATGTCTCGGTAGCTCAATCGGTTAGAGCGTTCGCCTTATGCACCGCAGGTCTCCGGTTCGACTCCCAACTGGAGCGATTTTTTTTCGCCGCTTTTCCTGTCTTTTTTTCTTTTCCTGCCTTTTTTCTTTTGGCTTATTTTTGTTTACTGAAAGTACTCGGAGTCCACCGAACGGCCCAGAGAAAAAAATAGCGGACGGGACGTAGTCCTTGTTAGGCAATTTTAGTGGGCAATTTTCAGGGTGTTTGTGTCATCCAGGAAAATTAGGAAATTAGAATGAATAATCTACTTGGCAAACATGTTTGCTAGAAACCCGGCCGCAGAAAAAAATGACGTGGAGGGGGATTGCGAAACAAAGCGATTTTCAGAAGGCCCTGGCGATGACGAGCAGCAAGATTTTATCAAGTTCGTTGCCTGCCGAGCTCACGCCTTTCGACAAGCACATAAGCTTCCGCCGTCATACAGTATGACAGATTAGGTCCAGATGACCCTAATCAGGGCTAGGCCTAATTACTGCGTGGTGCTGTGCACAATGAAAATACCTATACGACCCTAACCCAAATTAGGGTTATGATTCGACAATAGGCTACCTGCCCTTTCCGTCAAGTGTAATTACCGAGGTGGTGACCAAATGTTTGAAGAGTGGTACCCTGGGCAGATTACATGTAGGTCAAAAACATCTCGCCATGCACATAAGGGCACTTGCCCATTAAAAAAACGCCGATCTATTGAGCTAAAAATGAACAGGTTTGTGTCTTTACCAAAAGAAGAAATTGGATTTGGTAACCCCCCACGCCAGCAATGAAGCACCACCATGCTGTTTAGAATCACAGCTTTCTATCCAAGACAATTCCCGTCCTTATTTCTACAGCGAAAGTAGGCGGAGTCTGTTATTATACAGTAGGCGGAGTCTGCTGTGCACATAAGAAAATCCGTACGTACTGGACGCACAGCAGCTGTGCCTCCAAGAGCTATAACCTGCCTTGCATACACAGCTGCTGTGCAAATAAACCCGGCC
>NMRB01001928.1:43390-55319 GCA_002633025.1 Notospermus geniculatus | reverse complement strand
CTATTGTTCGGTACTCTCTTCGCGGCATCGAACAATGGGATTGGCGTTCGCGTTGGTGTTTCGGAGGATTTGCGAAAACTCGCTATTTTAGCCGTTACGACTTGAAACACGACTATAATATTTGCGATTGACGTGCACTTCCGATTATGAGTCAAAATTATTCTGCCACAAAGTGTGGCATTTTACGACTTGCAAACGTCTATCAAATTGTTTTTATCATGGATGTCTACAGCGGACTTCAATTGATTCTGATAGTTGAAGCCAGAGTCGGAGTCCGGAAGCTGCCTAACCTCTCTATTGTGCAACGTACTGTACACGACTAGAGAATCGCATGGGGTACAAGGGTAGATTCATACTCCTCCGATTGTGCTTTGCGCTTGTGCATTCCCTGTTTATGTGCGGCACCAATAATAAAATTACTCATGAGGTTTCTGGCCACCTTTACTCTGGCTGGCAGAAATACCCAGCACTTCAACAATGAATGTTTATTGACCAACAAATATGATTAACTGGGGTGGTTAAGCTATGAGTCTCTTCCAGTGAACAGCTTTTACCCCCACTGAGCTCAGTGTTGACATAGTGATTTAGCCACACTGAGTGCTATGAACAGGGACCATTGTATTTTGGAGGGTGCGCATTTCTGGGAAAAGCCGAACTGCCTGTTTCAAATGAAACGTTTTTGGTCTAAAATGCTTATATTAAGGTCGAATTTAGGAATTCAAACACTAAATTTGATGTACCAAATCCTAGGAATACCGTTGCAAACATTTTCAGTTTGTTCAGGTAACTCCTTGAGGTTTTTCTGTTCGTCAGGCAGAGAACCACTTAGGGGGGATTATAACACTTGAGGTGTTAATTACCCGACTCAAGGATGTTTGGAATCACCCCCAGACATCAAAGGAAGGCAGGGGTTCCGACATTTCTGGAGTAAGGGAGGGGAAAAACGTGATGCTTCATTTTCCACGCACTCACATAGGAAACGGACAAGCGCAAAGCGCACTAACGCAAAGTATGAATTGGCCTGCCTTGAGTCGGATAATTGCTGAACTCAGACGATTCCTGCATGGTCCCGATTTTGTTTTACACTAATTCCAATAAAAATCCTCGTTTAAATCGGATTGTACAAGTTGGTCTATTTTCGGGTATCTCGGACAATAATTCTGGTCCCAATGTAATGACGTGGCGTAGGAGGGGGAACCAGTGTAAGTATAGAGTACAATGTACCGGTCCGTAGTTACAAATCATACTGAGGCAAGCTCCATGCACGGTGTCGCTTCATGGAGACCGTTTCCACGGATCGGGATGGGATGGCGCCAATCGCTCTCCCGCTATGATGAGTACAGGTGTGACAGGAATCAGCGTCCTAGGAATGCAAGCCCGCCAAACAATAGCCCGCTATTGTAAGGCTATATTCGAACGGTCATGGCCTCTCTAGCCATATATTCTAATCCCACGCTGAACAATAAGACCGGACTTTGGTTCCTGGGGGACTTGGATTTCTTTCACACCTGTACACTTGCTTTATAGATATGTCAGGACGTGGGAAAGCGAATGCAATGAGTGGATCAAATAAATGTTGCTGTTGTTCATAACCCTCCTTGCGAATATCAACAATTTGGTCCCTTCACTTTGATGGTATTAGGTGCAGGTGCAGAAGTCGGATGATCCGACTGGCACTCAACTTGGATTTTAATGGAGGCGTTTTTTGTAAGTCGGATAAAATTTGCTGGTCCATTTGAATCCTTCTTAGGGGACTTCAAACCAGAATCTTATAGATAATCTCTCCTGTGAAGAAATATGATCAGCGTCGGAAAATTCCGCTGAAAGCCACATATGACAGAACTAATTTTGCAAAGGCATGTTTTTGCTACTTTTTTATTTGCATTATTTCATTCAAAATTTTTATATCACTGTGTTCTACAGATCGAGGCCTTTCATAATATATTTTATAATTTCCACTACTCTGTGAAGAAAAGTGATTTTGGGGCACTTTTATCAAAATTACGTTGCCCTTACCTGCATCACCTTTGACAGAGTACCTTGAACGCAATGGTCATGCTGGTGGATAAAAACCAATGGCCATTGAAGTTTATAGATTGACAGGCTGCCAACAGGTTGTGAAGTGGTCAACTGCCATGAATCCAACATAGAAGTATACGGTATACGAAAACGCCGGTTAACAATGGCTTTACGGTCTTGAATCCATTTGAAGCCTTTGTTAACCGGCGTTTTCGTATGGTATGTGATAAACCTTGGAAACAGTGAAACCTTGAAAACAGTCAGAAAACCTTGGAAACACTGGCAAAATTGCTAAAAACGCTAAAATAAATCAATAAGAATTCAAGCTGATTAATCGTACTGTCATGTTTGTAAATTAGCAGTTTGAATGCATCCCTAAATAATGAAAATGAAAAATACCAGACGACACCACTCTGGTGTCTGGATTCCATGTTTTCAGTAACCCAATTTCTTACCTCGCCCCATGCAATGGCCTCATGTTCAGGTCTTAATCCACTGGCACTGTTCAGTGATGGAAAAGCTCCGAGGTACATGTACATGTACTTTTGACAAGAATTCAACATTGCCCTTTTACTGTAGAAATGCAATCATAATCATATCAAGAGGCCTTATTCATGATGAAATGCAAAGGAAAACAGAAATGTCAGACTGACAAATCCATCGTCTGCTAACTACCAGTTGTCTGCATGGAGGCTGAGGCGGTCGACCTCAAAAGATGGTGGCTTATAGATTGTTTTTTCTTCCAAGGATGGCCTAATTTAGTTTGGCATCTGACATGTGTCACTGATACCAGCATTCCCAATCTGGATAACAGGCTTAATTTATTATTGGCTAGGACTAAAAAGTGAAATATCTAATGGCACTGCGTACACTCGTTCCGAGTTCCCCACTCTTTCCAAGGTTTCACTGTTTCCAAGGTTTATCACATACCGTTTTCGTATACCGTATACTTCTATGTAAAGGAAGCCTAATGGAAATGAACCTACCATATATATTGGGATCAACTTTCTCTACACCGTTGGTTTGGAGATGTTCAAGAAAAACTGTTGTCCATTTATTTTTGGCCATGAGTGTACATGAGGATGTCTTACCAAAATTTCCATAGACTGAATAAACCTACGCTGCCTCGTAATAACAATGGAAAATTGTAATCATCTATGATTTCTGGAGAAGATTTTTTGTCATTGACCATGTAAATAAGTGCAAGTGGTCACATTCGACTTCACTTGTTGAAAGTATATTTTCCATTAAACAATGAAAAGGCAATTTAAGAATGCAGATACTCACAATTGGACTCCTGCAACACCACCAACAGACAGAAAAATGGAACATGCACGATTCCTTCTATACGCGGATGGCGAGCCCTCCGAATAATATAGCATTATGTGAACCGCTCATGGAAGCAATCTTGTTAAATTTCCACTATATAATAAGGGCGCCCTTCGAAAAGTGTCAAAATACCGTGTGGCGTCAATGTACAGGGGCATCAGCCTGCAATAACATAGAGGTATACGGTTTACGACACGCCGGCGAACAGTGGCTTCACAAAGGGTTCATGACCGCATGCGTAGGTCGTCCTTCCATTGAACTTATATTCTCATTGCAACGTGTGCTGGTAAACACATAGTTAGTTCAGTCAATTAGAAAATTGATATCCTCGGCAAATAATTGCTGCCAAATTATTCGAACAGCATCATGCAGTAATTATTGATAGCCTGCAGGAAACACCATTTTTTCCACACTAGGTGCGTATCAAAGGTGTGAGATGCAGCAATGATTATGAAGCATGGTTTATTTGTACGTGACCCACGGGTAAATTTAACCCGTTCCTGTGTGAGCATGTCCCCAATATTTACCCATGGCTGCAGGTTAAGGCTTTGGCGAAGTAAACACACCGAGTCACAGCCATGAAAAGTGGGCGTCAAGTTTTCATGTTTACAGATCCCTGGTACAACATTTACTCCTCCAACCTTGATTTATGTTTAATAGGGACCCTCAATATCAATCAGTATCGACTGTTATGGAACCCTCTTTTGTTTTACAGTAAGAAACTCAGTTTCAAAAAGTTGTAAAAGGACAAGTCATTTTTTTTGAACGGGCAATAAAGTTATCACATTCAAACAAACATATAAAGTAAGGTTACATACCTGCCGAGGGCAGTATTTTGAAATACTGCTAAATTTGTCCAACAAAGATCGAGTTTGGAGAGAGTTTGTAAAAAGTATTCGAAATGGTGCACAAAGCTGAGGTTCTAGAAGATCCACTTTCTAGCTCACTATGAATGTACAGAGGCCTATGTGCCTCCTATGTCTTTTGCATAGCAAGATGTATAAGCCTAGGTTAGATAATGTTCTTTGACTTTGTTGCATCATATTTTTAAAGTTCCCAGTGATGAGGTAACATAAGTTCGCATGAATGAAACTCATGAACCTCTGAATTTGTTGCATCATTATTTATTTGGTGAATTGGCCAGTGAGTAAGAGCAATTCTAAAGGCCCATTATTAGCAGATTAGGTAAGTGGTTCTTGCCTTTTGTCAGGAGAATATGTCCTGGAACTCCTCTTAGATGTCCAGAATTAGGCCTCTTTGCGTCGATGGAGTTTAGTTCGCTTAAAGCTGAACTAGATCGTTAAAAGCAGCACAGGGGAGGTTTTAAAAAATAAACCGCGCCATCGCGCGGCGTATATGTCAAACAAGTGCCCATCCGCCATGTTCCAAACGCCCGTCCGCCATGTTTTGAATGTCTCTCCAAACCCAATAGACTTCCAATGTCTGTGGTGGCGCCAGCGTATTCCAAATCCAATCGGCGAAGGAGTCGCATCATGGCCTCGTATGCAAGTACACGAACATTGTACACGGCAGTACATGAGGCATCAATGTAGGCATCACAATCACTGCAAACAAAACAAAATAAACATTAATTAGAAGGACAAAACGAGAAATAGGCTACACGCAGGCATTACAGAAATAATAATTGAACTTTCAGTACATTCGGACTGGGAGCTGATCGGAACTTTCCATACGCAAACGTTGTTGGAATGCACGGACATAGAAGGGCGAGGCCAAGGTCAATTGAAAAGGTCTAGCAGGTCAACCACACGGCTCGATAAAACTAATTAGACCGAGTAATGAAAGTAACCTACCTTTCAATATGTGAAAGCGTGTGACTTTATCCGTTCTAATGCAGGAAAACACGAAAAAATACACACACGGGTGTCCTTCTCTGACTACGAAATCGCTATTTTGTATTCATCGAATCGAATAGCTCTGTCGCGAGAGTTAGAAAAGAAGATGATGAGGTGAATTTCGAGGCTTTTAGTGCGCAAGTGATAGGATACAAGAATGCTCCTCGTCCTAGGGCAATAAATAGAATTGGCCAACGTTCAGAGACGGGGAGGGACAGACCCTTGAAGATAGTCTTCAGGAGTGAATCCGAGAAACAGGACTACATAGACAGGTACACAAAGGTTAAAGCTCGTGATAAGGATCAACTTCAGGGCATTAGTATAGGGCCGGATAGAACAAGACAGCAAATGGAAAGATACAGGTGCTTGAAAGAGGAACTAAAAAGGAGGACTGAGGCAGGTGAAACAGATTTAATGATCAGGGGTGACAGGATAGTAAGAAGCAACCGTAGGTCCTTTCAGGGAACCCCGGGAAACACCACGGGGCCCTGGGGAAGACGTGCTTAATGGAACGTTAGGGACTTCAACTGTACATAGTGTACATAATGCTACAGGTTTAATTAATAGGACGGATAGACTTAAGTTTTGGCATATAAATGCACAGAGTTTAGTTAACAAGATGGTATTACTTGAAACTTTAGTATTTGAGCATTCACCGGATGTGATAGGAATAACGGAGTCGTGGGGAAATGAATCAATTAGCAGAGGAGCGCTGGCATTACAAGGGTATAGTTTACCATACCGCAAAGACAGAAAGGATAGGAGGGGAGGTGGAACGCTAATTTATACAAAGGACAGTATCTCATCAAGGGAAGTAACGGATGTTGTTGATCCTGAAGAAGTAAATGAATCTACGTGGTGTGAATTAAAATTGGTTAAAGGTAAAAAGCTAGTTGTAGGAACATGCTACGACAGTACGGCAAATACTCAAGACGTTAGTGCAAAGTTATATGAAGTGATTCAACGAGGAGTTCGGACTGACGCAATAGTTATGGGTGACTTCAACAGGCCTGGAATTGATTGGTACTCGATGGAGTCAGATAGGCAAGGGAAACCGCTAATTGACTTGGTGGAGGACAACTTCCTAACGCAACATGTGGCAGAATCAACTACAATTTATAACTCTACTTTAGACTTAGTTTTATCTACTGAGCCAAATGTAGTAGAGAAGGTATCTGTGCTAGAAAGATTTGGAGGCAGTGTGCATAAACCGGTGCTATTCGAGGTTTTGTGTGAAACTGATATGAAGTTGCAAGAGCAGGAATATAAAGACTTTTACAAAGCGGATTATCCAGCTATAAGAACCTACCTTGGTAGCATGGCCTGGGAAGATAGCTTTAGGGGAAAAAATACAGATGAAATGTGGAATTTGGTGAAAAGTAGGATAGGAGAAGCTGTAGAAAGCTTTGTGCCAAAGAAAATGCGGAGGAAGAGCAGTAAGCCACTATGGCTAGACAAAAGGGCGAAGAGTGCTTGCAAAAGGAAATGCACCCTATGGTTAAGGTACCGAGAAACCCACAGTGATCAGTCATATCAGGAATACAAAAGAGCTCTGAATAATGCAAATAAGGAAGTTAGGCGTGCTAAGAGAGAATTCGGAAAGAAACTGACAGAAAATATCAAGTTGGACCCTAAAACATTTTTCCGCTATGTGAGGTCAAAATATAATGCTAAGGAGCCGGTAGGACCACTTGTGGATGAAAATGGGGCCATTATAACGGATAAGACACAACAAGCCAGGATGTTAAACGAGTTCTTCTGTTCAGTGTTCACACGGGAAACTACAGATAATATACCGCAACCTACAGAGATATTTGAAGGAGAGGAAGAGTTGAGAGATGTTTCAATCACTAAAGAAGTGGTATTGAAATACTTGAAGACGTTGAAAGTGGATAAGGCACCAGGATCAGATGGTATTGTGCCGAGACTGTTACAAGAAGCAGCTGTGGAACTAGCCGGCCCACTTAGCACTATCTTTAGAAGCTCAATGGACGACGGAATTGTACCAGTGGACTGGAAGCAGGCCAATGTGTGTCCATTATTTAAGAAGGGTTTGAGAGGCAATTGCAATAATTATCGACTGGTGAGTCTAACTAGCCACATATGTAAGATTCTGGAGAAAATCATAAGAGAAGGAATCACGAACCACCTCGATCAATATAAGCTTATTAAGGAGACGCAGCATGATTTTAGGCAAGGATTATCGTGTGTCAGTAACCTGCTTATGCACTTGGAGAGGGTCACTAAGTGTATAGATAGCAATATTCCAGTGGATGTTATCTACTTAGATTTTTCCAAGGCATTTGATCGAGTTCCACATAAGAGGCTGATTACTAAATTGCGGTCACATGGCATATCAGGAAAGATTGTTAGCTGGATAGAAGAATGGCTAGCTGGACGCCAGCAGAGAGTAATACTACAGGGTGCAAAATCTGACTGGGGAAATGTACTTAGCGGCGTGCCACAAGGGTCAGTTCTGGGTCCAACCCTGTTTTTAATTTACATTAATGATCTGGACAAGGGAGTGGTCAATGAGATTTCAAAATTCGCTGACGACACAAAGATAACAGCAGAGATGAAAGATGATAATGACAACATGACCCTTCAAGAAGATCTACAGGTATTAGGGAGATGGGCGGAGGATTGGCAGATGTCCTTTAACCTTGAGAAATGTAAGGTTGTGCATTTTGGAAGAACAAATACAAGACAGAGATTTTCTACGAAGGAGACGGAGTTAGTCGAAACTGTGCAGGAAAAAGACCTAGGAGTAACCATACACGAGAACTTGAAACCAGGAGTACACATTATGGAGAAGGCTAAGAAGGCAAATAAAATATTAGGTATGATATACAGAACATTTGAGCATAAGAACAAGAAAATGATGCTACAGTTGTATAAAACGCTAGTGCGACCACACTTGGATTATGCAGTACAAGTCTGGTCCCCGCATCTTATCAAGGATATTCAACTGATAGAGAGAGTACAAAGACGATTTACACGGATGGTTCCAGGATTGAGAGCCCTGGATTGAGAGACCAGACGAAAGCTTGACTATCATTTACTTGAGAAAATCCATATATTGAAGGAGATAATAAAAATCACTAAATTTGAAGAAAAAACCGTTGCCATGGAAACCAAATAAAGAGAGAAACTAAGCGATACACGGGAAAATGCGTGTTGGCTGATGTGTATGATTGTCCAAAAAAATCAGGAGAAAATGATCAAAATTGACGAAAATATAGCGAAAAAACATTTTTCAATGAAAAACAGGCGTGGTTGCTATGGCAACGTTTTATTCGACTTTCCGGTGGTGCGATTTTTTGCGATTTTTGATATGTTGTTAACCACATTCAATACTACAAGAAACCATCAAAAAAACTTTTGTTGCAATTTGTTCCATCTTCGGCAGTTTTTTTTTCGTATATTGACCCGACTAGAAGAGAAGGAACATGATTTTCGACAATCGTCTACATCTTCAGAGTAGGGTTCAAAGAAATTTCTTGGAATTTTAGGCCGACTCAGGATAAGTTGCATTCTAAAAATTTGTGCCTAGGGCCTGACCATTCCGCAAAATCGTTGTCCATGACAAAACGTAGGTTCCCCCCTTCAGATACATGTACAGTGGAACCTCGGTAAGGGGACCACCCACGGGACTGGAGCAAGTGGTCCACTTAGGTGAGGTGGTCCCGTTACTGAAATTGTCAAACCAAATCTGAAAATCATGTATGTACATAATGAAGTGTACATGACAGTGTGTTCCTTCCAAAACTTAAAGAGCACTGTTTAGATTATCTCATCTTCTCACATGTCATGAAATAAGATCAAAGGGGACCACTTGAATTCTTCTCACATGTCATGAAATAAGATCAAAGGGGACCACTTGAATTCTTCTCACATGTCATGAAATAAGATCAAAGGGGACCACTTGAATTCTTCTCACATGTCATGAAATAAGATCAAAGGGGACCACTTAAATTCTTCTCACATGTCATGAAATAAGATCAAAGGGGACCAATTGAATTATTCTGATCTTCTCACATGTGATGAAATAAGATCAAAGGGGATTGCATGCCGTGGACTTAGGCTCATGTGCTAATTAGCCTCACTAATTAGTCAGGATTGTTTAGTCATAAACACTCAGTAATTAAAGAGTGCTAATTGGTCTTTGATTTGATTGCAGTTAACATCTCATATGCTCACCTTATTCTTTGTTGGCAATGATTAAAGAATGTGAAGAAAAGTTCATAAGCAATGTTGAAATTATCTCATCTCATCAGTAATCATGTCACACATGCATTTCTTGTATAAAAGGGGGTCAAATTTTGATCAGAATCATATCACCAGTGGAAATCTACCAAGACGACATGGCTACCCCGATCAAGAGAAAACAACGAGAACTGACCATCAAGGAGAAGGTGGAACTTATCCACAGCAGCAACGGAAAGTCCCAGAGACCACTGGCCGAGACTTACAAGATTGGCAAGACTCAAGTCCAGAGGATCCTCAAACGAAAGGCGGAGTTGTTGGAGGCCTACGAAGAAAATCTGAAAGACGACAGAAAGAGACTGAAGCCTGGGCCGTCTCAATTTCTAGAAGACGTAGACGCCCTTACGTTCCAGTGGTTCCAGCGTATCAGGGCAATAAACCTCCCCGTGAGTGGTCCTCTGTTGCAGGAAAAGGCACGGAAATTTGCTGTTGAGGTCGGAAAACATGATTTCAAGGCATCAAATGGTTGGTTGGAGAGATTTAAAACCCGCCACAACATCAACATGGCGGTGATATGTGGGGAAAGTGGTGCGGTTGAAGAGGACGTGGTTCATGATTGGAAGGAAAAACTCCCCAACATCATCGCTGGTTACGATCCCAAGGACGTTTATAACATGGATGAGAGCGGCATTTTTTACCGGGCATTGCCAGACAAGACCCTACGAGTGAAAGGCGATGATTGCAAGGGTGGTAAACGCTCGAAAGAAAGACTCACCGCGTCATTCTGTGTCAACATGGAGGGAGAATTTGAAAAGACACTGGTTATCGGTAAGTGTCGCAAGCCAAGATGCTTTCGGAATCTTACGAACATTACGGCACTGCCTGTGACGTGGGAATACAACACCAAAGCTTGGATGACAACTGATATTTTTACAAGATGGATCAACAATTTCGATAAGAAGATGAAGAAAGAGTGTCGCCATGTTCTCCTTCTCCTTGACAACGCTCCGAGCCATCCGAAAGATCTCGTCTTGACCAACGTTAAACTGGTCCACCTTCCAGCCAACACGACCTTAAACTTCAACCACTTGACCAGGGAATCATAAAGAACATAAAGGCTCACTATCGCAAACATCTCCTACAGGCTGTGCTAGCAAAACTGGATAACGGTGATGATATTCGGAACCCATCGTGCATATCAGTCCTTGACGCAATAAACTGGATTGACGCATCCGTCAAGGAGGTGACTTTCAACACGGTGAGACGGTGCTTTCGCAAATCTGGTCTAACTGATGATGCATTAGACCGAGATCCAGAAGAAGATGCCCCCCTTTCGGACCTCGTGGTCACGGTACAAGATCATATCGGCACAGCTGGTGAAAGCATTGAGGATTATGCAAACTGTGACGATGATATTGAAACGTGTGATAACGATTCTTCTGATATAGAAATGAGTCTTCTCGAGGATTTCAAGGGCCAACGACATCAGGATGATCCAGTCAGTGATAGGGAATACGAGGAAGATTCCACCAAACATGCTGCATCAGATTCAGAACCGCGGAAACGCAAGATAACATCGCTGAAGGAAACATTCGAAGCTATGGAGGACATAAAGTCGCTTTTACTCGACCAAGGTCATGGACATTTAATGGGGCCAGCATTCGTGCTTCAGAATAGCATCACTGCTCTAATGGCCCAAAGTCGAGAAACGTCAAGGCAAACTTCTATTAGGGATTATTTCAATGTTCAGCCAAGGGATTAGACCAAGAGCAGACTTTCTGCCAGTGCTTAAAGATTTGCATGTGTTGGTTTTGCCATTGTGTGGCGCCCTCTGTACAACCAACAACAACAAGCTGTTATGATTCACGCCAATTAACCGCATACATACATGTAGTGTTCTTCATCTGTGATTAATTAAGGTGTTGTTGTCATCAGTTTGTCACCTTTGCCAGCTTTTGCAAGCTGTGGAAGTGAAAGCCTACATTGTACAACTGTACACAAAGTGATTATTATTCTATTGAATAAAAACAGAAAATATGAGATAAAAGTGGTCTTTAACTCATTTACATCATTGCAGCTGGTCTGATGTCAAACTGTACACAGTGCCGAATTTCTACGCAATATCGACACTGTCATCGATCGGCATCCGCCATTTTGATTTTTGCGGCCGCGGATGGATATGTGATCAGGCTTCGCATATCACAACCATGATACTCCGCGCCCCAGAACCGTGCGCGTAAACAACACTACATTCATGCCTAAGCCTCTCCTTGCAATCTATGTGTCTCAATTTCGAAATGAATACAATAAATATAGTGGAATATGTGTATAACGTGTGGGAGATGTTTGGTCACGTGGGTAAACAAAATGCACGCGGTCATGGACTACTTTGGTCTCAGAATAACTGAAAAACCTCGAGATATTTTGCCACAAAATGATTATGCTTTACAAATATTTTTATCATGTCTTGCATCTAAGCCTCATTTTGACCTAGGCAGGCCTATATAATATAATTTATG
>NMRB01001928.1:14762-36388 GCA_002633025.1 Notospermus geniculatus | reverse complement strand
GGGGGGGGGGGGGGCTTTCTTTACTGTTACAAAAGTGCAATATTTTGGATACATGTACAAAGTATGAATTCAAACAATTACAGGGAAAAAATATAATTTGTTTTAAACGCTTTGATTTGGCATTTTGGCCAGAGTGCAAATTGATAGGCCCTATGTGATGGCAATTTGGGAGATAAATTCACACATTTGATCTTTGTTTCTTTCCCTTCCATGAACATGACAACACAACATTTTTTTGTAAAATTTGAGCTAAAGTAAAATATCCAAATCAACCTAACTTGGCTTGAATCCCAAATGTCTGCAGTGTACACGTAAACGGTGTATACAGAGAACGTGAGCAGATCTCTGTCAGACAGGTAGAATTAATTCAGTACCTGCTCTATGTTCTGCGTCAGGTTAAAAATGTACAGTGCATGTATGCCAAATGCAGCCAACTAAGCATGAACTTGAAGAATGTTTTTTTGTGGGATGTACTTGTTTATTGTGCCTAGTAGGGTGAATTGCGTGTTTTTTATGAATGATAGCACCCCGAACCATGTGTGGTACATCTTGCAAAATAATTTTGATATCAATATTACCATGATTACGAAGTGATGATGAAAAAAGTACCGTGAATGCCGAAAAGGCGTGTTTCCAGTACTGTGCACATCCTGACAGTATCAAAGTTTGTCAGCGATGACAGGGGAGAGAGCCCCGATAATATAAGCTCAGGATGGATCTGTGAATCCCGTTATGGTAAATATGAGGCATGTCCTTTTCCTTTTTTCCTCACACTGATTACCCATCAGGAAAAATTATGCCTAACTACATACAGTATGTCCCAATAAATATAAGGCATGCCGTTTTCTCTTTTGTTCACATTGTCTATCTTTAAATGAGGCCTACATTTCATTTCCCAGAGGCCTACATATCAGGGTAGCTCTCATTAAAGAGCAGGGTCGTGATTCCTCAGTGGTTCAGGATCAGAGATCCTGGTTTTTCAGAATGCTATGAATGGTTTTTTTTCAGAGTGCTATGAATGTTTTTTTTTCAGAATGCAATGAATTATCATCTTGAATACCACGGTTGTGAACTCATCGTATTGTGCTATGTTGGGCAGTCAGATGCCTTGGCGTCTCTTAGAGTAAAACACATTTGGATCAGTGATATGAGCTTGGCCTATTGTTGGAAAGCACCATCATCTTGAAGCAACAGACAAAACCATTTCCGTACACACCAGCACGATACAGAGCTTACATGTAGTGAAACTATATTGTACTCAGAAGCACTATCCTCACTGTACAACTAACCCACCAGATGTTATTATATAATCACACTTGAGGCTGGCTGACTGGGTCAGACCCCAGACGAGTGCAGTGATTATGTTTACTCAAGGCTGAAGCATCACAGCATGGGGCTCTCTTGTAATAATAAACACTTCCTGATATCCCTGATTTAGCTGAGAATTCTCAACCCCACGGCCCAACGTTAAAAATCAATAGTGGTGGGGTTGAAACTCACACCTTGGCTAAGAGAATGTTCCCGTAATGTCGTGACAACCTGTTTACGGGGAATGCCTGCCAGAGCGGTATCATACGGGGCTTGGTCAAGAAAATTCGTTTGGTATGACACAAACACTTTACCAGGTGTTGTATCATGGGCATGGCCGACATTGATTACGCAGAGAAAGAGGATCATCATTGTCAAAAATTCTCAGGAGGTCTTATCCGTTCTGTCCGAATTTGCAAGTGCTTTGACATATTGATATCACAGACAATGTGGAGCCCATGCATGCATTTCAACTCAGGCAATTGCTGGTGAAATATTGATGTATTGATAATTTAGATTGTTGTGTCTTGTAAGTTATAAAAAGCGCCGCCTTATTTATATTGGCCGTGTTCGGAAAGCTTCCCCGAGGAAATTTCTTCCCCGAGCTTCGGGGAATGTGAGCATGCCCAGTAAAGGCGAATTTCCGAATGATATTTGCGCTTCCTCGGGGAAAGGTACTTCTGTGGGTTGCAGGCATGAAATGTTCCACGTTTAGCCAATCAGCATGTCGGATTGGAAAGAAAACGAAATGCATGCCGGGAGTTTCCCCAAGTGAGCGACTCGGCGAGTCGCTCACTTCGGCCAGGCTCGAGGAAGCCTTGGCAGCCTGCCAAATACCTTACCGAACGCTCTCCCGCTTCCCCGAGCCTCCCCGAGGAAGCTTTCCGAACACGCTAATTTTAAATAATGAATGTGCGTTTTCATGGACAACGAACTGATAACAATGTATAAGAAACTTCGTTGTGGATGCAATGACGGGGCATATAAGTTTACATTAATTTTACATGCCTGTTCTTCTTTTTGCGTAAGAAAAGATATGCTATTTTTGATTTAAAACTTCATAGAAAAACAACATGTTGATGGAGTGTAGAGGTTACTCAAATTGGACACTCATCTATATTAGCGAGGTTTCGCAAATCTGACGAAACACGAAGTACGAAATACGAAATTGGACTTCACTTCCATCGCCTGCTGCTAGAGCATAAAAAGAAAATCACGAGACTCACGAGACAGCCTCTTTATTTAATGTTTTTCTTCTTCACATTTTAAAGTTATACACGGACTGCTGCGGATGTAACGAATATAAGTGTATTCCAATCTGTAGGACTATAATTTGTTATTACAACCACTATAATCCTAGCGATTGGAATGATTACTTTCTCCTTTTCAGATGGCCCGACTCGAATATACGACATTTTGCTTCTGCGTGGCAGCCTCCGCCCCCTATAATGGGACGGCGTAAATGGTTGGTAGGGGGAGGGGGAAATAAATAAGTAAATAATTCGGAACACAACAAAAGTTATTAGTGCGGATTGCAGTAAGGCCACCAAACAAAAGCTTTTTTGTCCTTGAATCTGAATACACGCGTCTATCCCTTAAACACCCTCAGTGAATTCTGCCCTTAGTTTTTTTCAAAGCTGAACGTAGGTAACACACTGCCTTCTCGCTCCGTCTGTTCTTGGCTTCAAGAAATGTAGAGCATCTGGATCGCATGGATGCTGATTCACAATACTCCCAACTACCGTATACGCTCGGCAACCTCCGGAAATTTTCGGAGAGATCACTCTCTATAGAGTGGAATGGCCGCATGAAAGGAAGAGAGTGACTTTTCCACTGCAGAAATAGTGAGTTTCAGAACGCGTATACGAGAAATAAAGATTCATGGCTGTCGAAAGCTATTCAGTGGTTTCGAACGGACGATCAATCCAGTGTAACGTCATTATGAACGGATGCACATCAACATGCATGACGTCAATCCAGTGTGGCGTCAAATTAGAGGATGATGTCTTTGTCCTTTGCATTTCAGATTACAGTTCGATGATGTTAAAAACGTAGGTTGACCCTAAGAGAGCCACCTTAACCGTCAGTTCGTGTTTTTGTTTGTTCAAACACGTGTTCAGAAAGTTTGCTGGGAGAAAATTGGATTATGAAAAAGTCTTCTGATGACAGTCGATCATCAATGAATTTCTTAACTCGTGGTCGAACAAAAACACAAATCGACGGCTTGGGTAGCTCTCATTAACGTATGACTTTCAAAGGCATATTGCATACCAAGTGATCAATACTCTAACCGAGTTTCTCCTGAAATCTTCGTACAGCTGCAATGCACTTTCCGTGGTCATTAAAGGACCCTACATGCAGCCTCTTCATAGGCATTTTGATGTGCCCATTACATCGATTAGTTGGCATGACACATATTGCAAGTAAAATATACTAAACATCAACATTTGAGCCCAAATCCGTAGGTTGACAGTTGCTAGCGCCACCTGTGATGAAGTGACCGTACTGACATGAGCCTAATAGCTAGCTGTCCATAGGGTTCCTTTAAATTAGGCTGATCCTGAATATTCGATGTTCAATCAATCCGAGTACTAACTGCCTACATCGTTCCCAGGTGTTCGGTCGTGTAGCTGAGGTAGGACGCTCCCGGATACCAGGAGACAATGCTGGCAGATAAGCGTTTGCATTGCTTGATGTCAAAGGCCAGTCTGCAGAAGTAAAAGGCGACATCCAACGCCAGGCAGCCTCTGACTCGACCTGCACTCGCAAAATAAAACGGTAAAGTCAATACTAAGCCTCTAGTGGTGATACATAACTTGGCGTGAACCGCACATTTTCATGGGCTGGGTGTACGTTGCATCGTATTCGATGCCAGTCGCGCACTTGACAAAACACGCTACAACTGAGGACCCAGCAGTACACGACAATAGCCTTAGTTTCACCAATCCCAAATTGGTGGGGTTTTGAGACACGGGTCTTCCCCGTGCTTGAAGAAAAGCCGTCACGCGCTCTCACCTATTTTCGGTACATTTCATTAGTTACTAAACACGGTTGTCCAACATAGAGCACAAAGAACGACACACAAAATGCTACGATACGTAGAAGTCGTCTCCGAATTTCGCAAATTTTCGAGCCCCACCGGGGTCTTCCTCAGACAATAGGGAGGTTGCGCACCTTTCCGACTCCGACTCCGACTTCAACTACGAGAATGAACTGCAGTGCGCTGTGGACATCCTTGATAAAAACGATTTGATAGACGTTTTTATTTCGTCAAACACCATAAATTGAAGGCAGAAAAATTTGGCCTTATAAATGGGAAGTGCGGATAAATAATGAATATTGAAGTCGTAAGCCTAGTCGTTACGACTTGAAACACGACTATAATATTTGCGATTTATGCGCACTTCCGATTACAAGTCAAAATTATTCTGCCACAAAGTTATGGCATTTTACGATTTGCAAACGTCTATCAAATCGTTTTTATCAAGGATGTCTACAGCGGACTGCAATTCATTCTGGTAGTTGAAGTAGGAGTCGGAGTCGGAAAAGTGCGCAACCTCTCTACTTCCTAGTAGAGATCCCAGAAGTAAACGAGGTGGATTCCAATGGCTGGTATTCATAAAAGTTAGCAAATGCTTTTACTTAAGATTGCACAGCGTGGTCCAATATAAATGTACTGCAAGACTTGAAGTAAAAGCATTTGCTACCTTTTATGAATATCAGCCAATATTATGGATTTGAAGTATTAATACAGAAACGCTGAAAAAAACAAGAAGGTGTGAAAAGTTTAGGTTTGACTGAAGGAGTTGGGTAGAAACAGGGACCCATTGTTGGGTGCTGGAACTGATTACAAAGAGCTATAAAGAGAGAGTCTGTGATTAGCAGACGCGTTACTAAACAGGGCGAGAGAGGTCGCGCTTGCGGCTCAAATATGGCGTTTTTTTGGTTTATAGCGCATGCGCAATACCCAGCACACCTATCGCGACATCTGTCGCTGGGTTTGATAACTAGTAATTGCCAAGTCTATTGCGCTCACACCAATCTAAAAACGGGAGCGTACCTATGTGTCCCAGGTTCTATGGGTCGTATTCATAGAGCGGTTCTATCATTGGAACCGTCTTAGGCCTGTTCCAAGTGTGCTTCACCAGTACACTTGGAGCCGGCCTAAGACGGTTCTAACGATAGAACCGCTTTATGAATACGACCAGGGTCGTATTCATAAAGCGGTTCTATCATTAGAACCGTCTTAGGCTGGTTCCAAGTGTACCGGTACTTCACCACTACACTTGGAACCGGCCTAAGACGGTTCTAACGATAGAACCGCTTTATGAATACGACCCTATGTGTCCCGGGTTCTTTGCGTCCCGGGTTCTATGCGTCCCTAAAGACAGTTATTTGTATGCAGGGTTCTATGTGTCCCCAGTTCCATGCGTCTGTCTCAATTATGATTGGCCTTGTCGCTATTACATTCTCAAGTGGAGTCGAGATACAAGTAAAGAATATGAAATAGAAATCGAGTTTCTAAGGTGAAAGACATTGCTTCCTACCAGAATCGAACCCACGGACCCTCGCATAAGGCGTCAATCGCCAGCACTAAGGGGCAACACGCCTTAAACCACTAGGCCAAATCCCCACCTTCAAAAAAGATGGTTCAATGGCCCAGGTTTAAACAATACATACCAAGCAATTACGTGGTTTTTTGTAAGGTTAATTGGACATTTAATCTTCCAAAATGCAGGAGCTACGGTGATGCTGAAGAAAAAAACCAGGGGCCTGTTTCATGAAGTGACTTTAGACTAATGGTACCATTAACTCAATGCATTTTCCATTTGATTAAAGGTACCATTAGCTTAAAGTCACTTTATGAAACAGGCCCTGGTGAAGAGTCAATGAACTAAATTATTAATGAATTTGGTGCATATTATAACGGTTGGAAACATCACTAAAAAATGTGGATTAAGAATTTGAAAGCCCTCTGGTGCAGTGTGAAGCTACCAAGGGAATGCCCATTGCCTTGGTAGCTTCACACTCCACCAGAGGGCTTTCAAATTCTTAATCCACATTTTTATGGTTTCCGATACTAGTGTCGGAAACCATATTGTTTTTGGTCGTGGTGTCTGTCTGTCTGTCATTCTGTCCACGTCTGTCACACCTTAACTTGGCTACTTTAACAACTACAACCCTGGAAACCTGACCTACCCCCAGGTAACTTGACCCTGTCAACATGATGAGCTGATCATTTCAGGTCTGTGCTACCCGGGCCATTACGTAATCAATATATCAAAAGAAGATGATATCACGTATTGTCTGTCACACCCTAACTTGGCTACTTTAACAGCGACAACCCAGGAAACCTGACCTACCCCCAGGTAACTTGATCCTGTCAACATGATGAGCTTATCATTTCAGGTCTGTGATACCTGGGTCATTGCGTAATCAATAATATATCAAAATATCATGGTGAGATTTGATATGCAAATTTGATAACATGAGATAAGTCAGAACCTGGTGATGGTAGAAGCCTAAAACCTTCACCTACACCTAGCTTATCAAGGATGACCTTTCAGATTACGCAATGACCTTGAAGGTCAGAGGTCAAGGTCAAGGTCAAACAGTTCTAAAATGCAAATCTGTTCAGAATTTCAGGAAAAAACTAATTAGAAGACCGCATTAACCATCTGCTATAGGTTTAATCAAGAATGCCTGTTCCAGTTACGCAATAATTCTCAAGGTCAGAGGTCAAGGTCACAGTCAACCGTCACATATAACATGAGATAAGTCAGAACCTGCTGATGGTGGAAGCCTAAAACCTTCACATTCACCCAGGTTATCAAGGATGACCTTTCAGATTATGACCTTTAAGGTCAGAGGTCAAGGTCAAGGTCACACAGTTCCAAAATGCAAATCTGCTCAGAATTTCAGGAGTAACTAATCAGAACCCTGCATTAACCATCTCCTAGGTTTAGTCAAGGATGCCTGTTCCAGTTACGCAAAACTTCTCAAGGTCAGAGGTCAAGGTCACAGTGTACCAGCTCTAGAGTAGCAACTTCATAACTTCAACTGGAACATGGCTTGTGGTAGATTGGCTACTGTCATCACGATCGGAAACCATTGACATCGCTCCGATGTCCTGTTCTTGTTTAGTGATGTGTCCAACCGTTATATCAAATATCAGTATTCTATGGGCGGTTATTTCCGCAGAATTAGACGTGCTTGTCGTGGGAGTGAAGCAGACGTAGACGTGAGTGTAGTGTGCGTGAAGAAAAAGTAGACGTGTTCGGTGTGTGTACGAAGCAAAGATTAGAATTGTAAAAATAATGTTAATGCCATGAAAAAAAACATTGTCAACGCGAAAACTATCATTGCAGCGCCACCCAACGTCTTATTAGTGCATAAGAAATTTTTCACGTTGACATATGATTTTTTCACGGCCATTGATATTTTCTTCACTGCTATGAGTTTACAAACGAATACACCGACTGCAGCACCACCCAACGTCTGATTAACGCATATGATATTTTTCATGTTGACATGTGATTTTTTTCAACCACCAAACACATGCTACACACGTCCACGTCTGCTCCACTCTCACGACAAGCACGTTTAATTCTGCGGAAATAACCGCCCATGGAATTCATAATGAACGCTAAAGGCCCGTTTCCACTGGAGCGTTTTTTCGCTCGCGGAAAAGCGACGCGTTTTTGCGCGACGGACATCGCGGCGGTGGTCATTTTCTGGAGGGGTTTCCATTAGGGCGTTCCATACACCATACACCGTGCACCGAATACAGCTCGGAATGTACAGAAGTACGCCGCGGAATACGCTTTGAATGCTATTCGAGCAATCGGCTTTTGTCCGCCGGCGGTCTATGTTGCGCAATTTTCGATCGTTTTCACCGTCCGCTCAAGTGGAAATGGATAAAGGGATATCCATTACAGCATTCTCAGCGGATTTCCGCTCGCAAAAACGCGGCGTCATGCGCCGCGCAAAAACGCTCTAGTGGAAACGGGCCTTAACGCTGATTTATGTTAGTTAATACTTACATCCATGATTATTAAGATGTGAGTTCGTCGACTCCACTTGAGAACAAAATGAGGACAAGGCCAATCATAACTGAGACAGACACATGGAACTGGGGACACATATAACCCGGGACGCATAGGATCCGGGTGCATAGGACCCGGGACGCAAAGAACCCGGGACACATAGGGATGACCCCTCTAAAAACGCGGGTGACACACGTGTCTGAATTAGCCCCGGCGAGATCGGCGGGTTTAGGGATAGGTGGAAGTACAGCTAATGAGAATCATGTAGCTAGCTTGCAGCTATTGATCCCAATCGAATAGGATCATAAAAATATGTAATATCCACGATGAGTCACTTTGCAACAACCTGTTCCGATTCATTGGGGACACAGCCAAATACATGTAGGTGGACTTCCTACGTATCCCCATTTGTGTTGCTAACTGGGTGATTTTAAAGTTGGTGTTCTGCTGGTGTTCCGTTTTAGTGTTCCGTGTTAGTGTTAATTTGAACTCCTTCACCCAAGTGTTATTTAACACTAACACTGGTGTTAGGTGTTAGTGTAACACTAACACCAGAGATTCATGAAGACGAAGGTCTTTCTGTACTGGTTCAGTGCTTTCAGTAGGTCTTCGATTGTGATTAGGGCCCCTTTCGGCCCTATCAATTATATCCCAGCTAGTACTTCTTGAAATTGAATTAAAATCATGGCTGCCAGAATAACACTAGCTGTAAACTCATCCAGGTGTTAACGCTTGAGGTTAGTGTTAACACCTACAGAATATTCATTACAAATTGATGGTCTAAACACATTAACACCGGTGTTTGGTGTTCCAGACGGTGCTGGTGTTACACTAACACTGACCAACACTAACTGCAAAATGAGGTCACACCAACACCGGGTGTTGACACCAAGCAGTTTATATCAGGTGTCCGAGACAGTGTTAGTATTACACCAACACCAAACACCAGATCTTAACACCAACTTTAAAATCACCCATTGTCCACACTCGACACTTAAAACCCAGTTTGTTTGCGTTGTAACTTGTGCAACTTCCAAATGCTTATTTCGGTCAACCACCTTGGTTGGAGGGAACTGAAAAGCTTAGCGTCGTGTTCTAGAATATTCGCCTCATACCGCATCACCGTACCATCATTCCGCACAAAATAATTCGCATGACCAGGAAATTTGGTAACAAACATATCCTCCTCATATTGTCGCTTACATGTACTTTGACGGAGTTCATTGAAATCAATGTTAACCATTTCCGACCCAGCGCAAATAAGTATAATTCTACCATTGACATCATCGATCCCTAGGTCGGTAATAGCATTCCGAGACCCGGGAATCTTGACCAATTTTTTCTGGATCGTTTTTATTTGTTTTTTGTAGAGAAGAAACTCAACCCTTCCGAGCTTGCCGGGAAGAGTCCTGCAGGCCGCGAAATCACCATTAAGAGTAAATGCTGCTACTTTCGGATGACCAAACTGATGATAAAGTATTTTGGTAAAAAGAAAACTAACGTTGACCCCGTTTCCCTTCTTCTGTCTGATCCAACCAAAGAAAATTGTTGTTTTTTGTTCCTTTAAATTCGGACAAGTAAGAATAATCTGCGATTGGTATGTGAAAGCCACAGGTCCTCCTTGACATGACATAGAAGGCTCTCGTCGACCTAGTCGTGACGACGTATGTATTCTAGAGTATTTTTGAAATCCATTTACAAAATATAAATAATGTAGTCTTTGGTTTGACGTCACTATTATCCCATCCCCATACTCTCCAAGTGGTTCGAGTACAGCACACTTAAACGATTTTTCTAAATTACAGTCTCCAGGATGCTCTCCAAAGCGGTAAACAGAAATAAGATACGTGTCAGTCCTTTTTTTACGAGTTTTGCTCAGCGATTTTTTACGATTGAAAATGAAAATTTTGTCTATTTTTCTATGGTAGAAGAGATAAGAGTTATATCTTATGGGAGGTGTCACTAACAAGACCTGTGTCTTGTGATATGAATACTGGATCTGAAACGTGATGTTTTGAAATTGACTGTTTTACTGTTCGATTATACTCTAGATCCATCTGTAAGAGACCAAGAGTGTCCACCCCTTTTAGGTGAATTCATAATTATTACTTGGTGAATAACCGGCCTACTTTTATCTGGTTGGATAACCAAAATGTTATGAGGAGTCACTCAAGCTAAACGAGTGTCCCTAAGTCATGAGGTTGGCAAATGGTCCTTTTGTATGAAATGGACACTGTTGGTATTCACTTCATAAGCTTTGTTGAACATGTCAGGTCTGCTTGCCCACAGAACATGAATATACAGGGTGGAACCGAAAAAATGAAAAGAGATCTGCCTTTTATTCTGATGCTAAGGACAGAGAAATCACCGAGCAATTACACTGTTGTGCTGGGCTACATTTTAAAACTATGGAAATTGCCATTCTCATCACTGACACTCCTTGCGAAAGTCAGCGGTAGGGGACAATAATAGCCTTGCCGTACACAAAAGCAGTGGCTGGCTTTACATTGTCTCCATTGCATGTGCCTGCGCCATCCTGTATAAAATGAGCTGACAGAAGTAACACAGGCCTACTGAGGGACCTGTCCAAAAGGGCCTAACAAAGAAACCACAAAAAGTTTCAACTGACCAATGCATTTTACAATAGAGCACTTGTCCATTTCCAGATATCAAGGCAAGGTCAGTCTAAGGAATGATCAGAGTGTTTTTCTGTGAATGACTAGCTGGCCATGCCCATTTTATGAATAATAATCAACAGGGTTGGTTTTACTGAGGTTTCCTTGTTGGTTTCTTACAGATGGATCTAGAGTATATTCGGCGAAGAAGAATGTATGGAACTAACATTCTTGAAGATTTCTACTGAAAAAAACTCCCTTAAGCCTCATAACGGGGATATAGACTGTCCGAAAGAAGGATTGCATTACATATGTAGGCCTATAGGGGAAGACGGGACATAGTGGATTAAGGGGCAGTGTGAACCATGGCTATACAGTGGAACTTCTGTCACGGTGGGTTTTAACCATAAAGAAGTCAGAAAAAATTCTAATGGCATGAAACCAATGAGATGTACTCCAGAACATGGCCTAGAATACATATATGAAAACCGGAAAAAAGCTGTTGGGAAATTTTTGTGAAGTATGCGTTTTTCAAATCCATGTACATTTTCCTGTACATTTATGTATATACTCTCTTTTACACATTAAGAAGTCAGTCCTAGAAAACGGCCGATGGTGGATGAATTATGATTGACAGGTCAGATGGGTAAATTCCGATCTCCTATTGGCCATGACTGTGGTAGGAGTGCTCTTAACTTTTTGAGGTGTGGAGAAATGCGATTCCCCCCACAAATCCAAAGCCAACAGACCATACACTGTTACGAGGGGTTGTTGATGTTTTTTGAAAGCCAAATGCATGTCATTTTCAGGTTCGTTTTCCTAATACCAGACAAGCATTTCATGTTATGATCGTTCCTTTGTGAACCAGGGAACTGAGCCTGAAAATGACACTAAGATGTACACTTCACACCTCAGAAAGTTCCTACCACAATCATGGCCAATAGAAGAACGGAATTTATCCACTTGACCTGTCAATCATAATCCATGTACACCGTGGGTAGTTTTCAGCACTGACCTCTTAATGTGTAAAAGAGAGTATGTTATGCGCCATCAATGGATCTGCGCCATCGAGCGATAGCGGTGCGATAGCGCAAGGATCGATAGATAGTGATCGAATGTGACATTGCGCTGTCTTTAGTATTTTTGTGTTTTTATCGGGCCTCACCGTCTCCGCTCAAAAAGTCGCGCGATCAGCGGTCATGTGACCAATATCCGGCCAGAGTTCGTCATGAGATTTTTATGTTAATGAGGGTCGTGCGTATCGGCTACAAAATTCACAAAAAAATTACATAATAAAAATGTTGATTTGTAGGATTTTTTCTGATGAGCTATTACATAATTACGATATTTCCAAATTTCCAAAATTTTGATGCCGAAATATGACCAACAAGATGTACTTTCATATGGAACAAACCATGTTAAAATTGGCCCATAAATATTTGAAATATTCAAAGTATCGGGTGTAGATAAACTAATGTCCATGACTGTACAAAGATATGTATGAGACGCCTGTGCACAAACATACAAATTACCCAGCGGGGGGGGGGGGCATTTTAAACGGAAATTTTCATTACACGCATTCGTTTGCTATTGCCCCCGGGGCCAATTAAACAAATCACTTAGTCATTTGTGAATGCCCGGAGAGGTACTGACAAACAGAAAATCCCGTTTACCAATGCCCGGTCGGGCAGCCGGAATGGGAAGCACTCAGAGACATTACACTGGCAGGTCGGCCGTGCGAGCGGTTTTATCGAAGACATCAAAAACAGAAAAAAGAACCACTGACGTCGTGTCACAACGTCCTTGACGCA
This sequence comes from Notospermus geniculatus, assembly GCA_002633025.1. Classification (NCBI taxonomy): domain Eukaryota; kingdom Metazoa; phylum Nemertea; class Pilidiophora; order Heteronemertea; family Lineidae; genus Notospermus; species Notospermus geniculatus. The sequence continues at coordinate 23,608 of NMRB01001928.1, read as the reverse complement.
GTGCAACACGGACCAAGACGTCTAAAAAAGAGTCACGTGCCAGGAATTGACCAATCGGCGCGAGGTTATATGGTAGATCTTTAAAAACCCGGGACCTTTTTCACGAAGCTCTCGTAACTTACGGGAGTGCGTAAGCTATTGTTCATTTGCGGATAACCTATTGTTCACTATCAGCCTGACAAAGGATTTGCGTGTCCTTAAAGTTACGGGAATCGCAGGCCGGAGTGGACACAATTCATATTTAATGTCCACATTAATTCCGATTTGATATCCACATTAAATCAAGAATTTATATCCACACTAAATCAACCAATCGCAGCTCAGTTTTTAATGTGGATATAAAATCGCACTACTTATTTAATGTCCATATAAATTCGTATTTTATGTCCCCATTAAATCGCGAATTAATATCCACATAAAATCGACCAATCATGGATAAGGACTTTTGGACGGATGTGAGTGTTCTCGATCGCTTCCGTCCACAATTCCATTGCGGATTTTTGAACGGAAGCGATGGAATTGTGGACGGAAGCGATCGAGAACACTCACATCCGTCCAAAAGTCCTTATCCGTGATTGGTCGATTTTATGTGGATATTAATTCGCGATTTAATGGGGACATAAAAAACGAATTTATATGGACATTAAATAAAGTAGTGCGATTTTATATCCACATTAAAAACCCAGCTGCGATTGGTTGATTAAGTGTGGACATAAATTCGTGATTTAATATGGACATAAAATCGGAATTAATGTGGACATTAAATATGAATTGTGTCCACTCCGGCCTGCGATATACGGGAGCTTTGTGAATAAGGTCCCCGGTTTTCTCCATTTATCATAGTTATTTTTATTGTGCATATGGGAAAAGGCACTTAAATATTCTGTTTGACACAGAAATAATTGAGAGCAGAAGAATTTTCAAGTTTTGAGAACGCTTGATAGTGACCATATCATAAGCCTGTCTTCCAGTGGTGTTAAAAATTACTACGCCGATTTGGGGTGATTGCATCGAAATATCGTTCCTCATTCCTTTTGTGAGTTGATCCACCGTGTCCCGTCTTCTGACAACGTAATGTTTTTGTTTAATTTATTTGCATACACTCGTAGGCCCTTGCTTGTATGACTGTTACATCATCCTTACCTCTCGACGTCCAAACGTCTCACCTCCGGGCTCCGCCTTAAAAAGCAAACTCCGAGCTCCCACTTTGCTCAAATGACAGGATTTATTTTTTGGACGGTAACTAAAAGTCTGGCAGCGTGGATCGGCGTTACAACACGACGAACATTCGAGCAGTGACGTAATTTCCGGTATTGTCGTGTCGGTCTTGACAAGGGTCATATTCTGATGGTGAATTTTATAGGAAGAGGTGTGCCCCATTGGAGAAATGGTCTCCGTTAGTTTGCAGATTAATATAAATAGTATGTCGGACATAAGTATGGCCATGTTCACCATTCTTTTTATATTTCGGTTGACAAAATAGTAGCCTATATTTGTGTTTTGACCTATAAAATGACGGGAAATTGTTTTCAGCCGACTTTCGAAAATCAACTCCGGTACATGGTATGTCACAAGTTGGTCCCTCAAATATGGGGGATTGTTACAGCACATCCAATTTTTTTCGGGTCAAGACTTTGAGGTATGACTTTATTCGCTTGGAAGTTCTCTTTGAAGTGATGCAAAATATAATAGAGTATTTTCCCGCTGATAGAGTTCTACGTCCTGACAACTAGTCCATGGGGATCGAAGGGTAAGGAGTCGGAGGTGAGCAGCCGGTTTGATGACTTGTTTTTTTCCTCGAGTAGGTGCTTTTCTTTTCAACCCAACTTTGTTTACAGGCAACCGAATGTATTAGAAGATACCATAAGGTCAATGTTATGTGGGTAAAACCTCGGAAAGAAGCCATGTGCTCCACCCCATGCATCGTTTGGCATGATCAACTAGAGTTTACATGGTATTCGAAAAACCTGGAGGACTGGATTTATTGGATTGTGACTCATTGCCTCACCGCCGCCTGAGCTACATATTTTCCGACATCACACGCTCTCCTCCACATCATGACTTGGCTGGTGCCCGACCTCACACAGCACTACTACACGCGCTTCGTGAGATGCTAAGCCTACCCCAGCGCCGCGAGTGTCGTCCGCAGGAACCAGCGAACATCATGGCGTCCGACATGTTATTCCCTAGTTCATTAAATTGTCTTAGGAGGCCGTGAATTATCCGCGGGCGAGAGAAGGGACACATCGCATTCCAGTCATGATAATGTTGTTTAGCCTCAAAGAACAGTGAAGAGTGTCATGAAATAAGTAATTGTACAGCTGCTTTATGTTCACTGCATATATTCTAGGCCTATGTCTTAAGAAATAGGCCTAAAATATGTGACCCATCACATCAAGTCAGGTATTAAGTCGCACAAGATATGAACCAGAATGAACTAAAATAACTCCTGGAGATAAAGGAAGAAATGTAATTGCTCAGATTTTACAAAAGGCAAACAATAAGCATTGGCGTACTGAAATTGACAAAACGTTGGTCTCAAGTTCATAATAAACAAGAAGTCAATCTCCAGAATTCACGAATTTTCGACCCCAACCGGGGTCTTTTTCAAGTGGAACTTTACAATCTGAAACTCTAGAAAAGACTGAGTCTTTTCTGACAGTCTTTTCTAGAGTTTCAGATTGTAAAGTTCCACTTGAAAAAGACCCCGGTTGGGGTCGAAAATTCGTGAATTCTGGAGATTGACTTCTTGCTTATTATCATTTTGTGTGTCAATTTTGTGCTATTCTGTATCTTGGTCTCAAGTTCATAGCGACTTAATACCTGACTTGATGTGATGGGTCACATATATGCAGTGAACATATGTAAGATTTTTAAAAAGAAAACAAATGTTTTAAGCACTACAGATATCCGGAATTCCCAACAATCATCAATCCAGGCGGCGGTGAGCAATGAGTCACAATCCAGTCATCCAGATTTTTCGAGTACCCGAATTTGCACTCTGTTTTTTCACTATTTTCATCACGTTCATGGGTAGTACCAAACTATCTTATAAATACATGTACCAGTGCCAATTTTACACAAAAAGCTGTTTTTTAGGAGAACGCCTAAAAATTGATTCAAAGCAAAAAATCGTAGGTAAATTAAGGGCGAATTTCAAAAAACACTATAACCTTGATTCTTCTGACTTTTGTAGCTATTCAAAGGAAAGTATTCACCTGTCCATCTTGCTGCAAACCAGATCCATTTTGGTTGAAAATTGACGAAGTTCTTGCCTTTTCTTTCCAATATGGTCATTTTGAGAAAAACGCAGAGATGCATTTTCCAGTCTCGTACCCAGAGATTATTAGTTTATGCTTGGTCGAGGTTGGATGTCGCTCCACTAATCTCTGGAGACTGCTACGGACTACTTAGGCATTTCTAAGACACTTGTGTTACGCACGGCGCATGAACATATACGAAATATACTCTAAACTCATCTGTTTATGGTCCCTTCGGGATATTCATGCCAGTCGTCAGGGCTCGCCTCCCGGAATAACTACACAAAGGATTATTAAAGACGAATCCATTCCACAAAATTGACCATGTTGCACGCTGTTTATACTGGTACTGACAATCAAGGCCTCAGTTCCCACACCCCAGGTGTCAATTTTCTGGACTTACTAGTATTCAAGAATTACCCTGTATAGGCTTACCGCTGCTCCATTTCAACGAAATCAGTCGGCAGGCCGGCTTGCACTTATCAAACGGGTCAATTTCAAAATGACCAGACACTCGGATCACTGCTCTCGGTTGCGCAGTTCAGGCGAGCCGTCAAACAACTTCATTATTCCCCACCTTTCCCAGTGCTAGCCAGTCATATTGAAAGGTCTTTAACTTGGCCAGTGCATACATAATGAATTGGTGTTTAATGAAGGGACCATAAACAGACAAAAGTAGAGTATATACTAATTTTTGACCGGTTCAAGTAGTGCTTGGTTTTGTCCTTAATAAATACAATACACCCTTCACAAAAAGCTTTCAAAGGACATTTTTGTGTATAATATTTTATACTGCAAATATTTCAATGCATCCTGCGGTCTAAAATCGCAGTGTGCTACAAATCACACGATTTGCGTGAAGTGGCCAGCCGTCGCCAGAGATAATTAGTGCAGCGACGTGCAACTTCCGCCTAGCGTAACTAATATTGGGGTATTTTCCTGTTAACTGTTGACAACTTCAATTATCTCATCAAGTAAAAACAGGAGATAATCCAATAATCTCATCCTGGTAAAAAAGACACGGATATGACGGTTGCTACATCTTGTTCTGCTTGGTGCGTTCATCTCGAGAGTGAATATCTGAAAAAATGGCTCTTTTTACACTTTTTGGGACCATTTTCTGACATGGGACACTCAGTTTTCGCCATAAAAGTGAAGTACTCTCCACCTGGCCAATCAAAAACCAGATAAACTATGACGTAGACTGGCATTGCCTTCATGGGATGATGACGAACAACAGAAAGATCAAGACAACAAACCTTCACATACAGCGATGATCTCCCAAACGGGCGACCAAAGATGTGTGTCCCAGTCGACCCGCAAAGGTCCTTTTCTACGGCAGATTTATTTTGCGCGCGGGAAAATAATAGGCGATCGGGGCTCTCGACAAGGCTCCTCGAGTACCTCATTCGAGAAATCGGACACCTCGCACAAAAGTGCGTTTATCGAGAAGACCGTTCAAATTCAACCACATAAACCATACATCAGTATTTAGCTAAGACATTGAGCTTTCCATTAGTGTAATTTATTTTGGAATAATGCAAACGAGTGAAGAGAAATCGTTTAAGAAATTTCGTCCTCCGCACAGAATTGGAGGTCACTTGGAGTAGAGCGTTGTTAAAAACATCGCCATAACTCCATAAATACTTGCCTGCATAAAACCAGCAAAACTGAATGGATGGAGAAACTATCAATCTCCAATCTGTATTAATTTCATACATCGGCATGGTATTCCAAGTTTTTGTACGCAGTTTGAACAGCAGTAGGTAACGATTCTCGCAGCCATAAACCTGGTTCCTTGGCGGCCGAGTGGCGCTGACTGACGATTCGACCAGTCAGCGCCACCGTCGGAGCCCATGGAACCAGTTAGACAATGGATAAAGCGAAAGAGATTTCTTGAAAATGTGGTTGTGTTTCGGGGTGATTGTCAACCCCTCAGACATGCGTGCATAAAACCACGCTTCGCATGTGGATTCTTCTATGTTATAACAACCCGAATGACCTAAGCAGAAGTTTCAAAATACTATTCCAAGAAAGTGTACGCACTTTGAAGAACGCCTGTTTTCGAAAACACAAGGTTACCTTTCGATCGATAACTCGGCTAAAACTGAACCGATTTCGATGAAATTTTCGGCAACTTTCGTAGAGAAACATCCATCAACATGTAAACATCACGCCACCTTCAAACGTCTTACTAATCGTGCGTAATTAGTGATTGTTTTATAGCGTCTGCTACGCCTACGTCACTGCCTCGCTTTCGTTCAGTGATTTAGCTGTTAGTACCGCCAAATACCGCGGCTGACACGTCGTGGCGCTGTTCATACCTTTGCGGGTCGACTGGTCCTGCAAACAGATGCATCCATGAAGACCCATCAACGCGTACAGAATTCTGCGACTTTAAGGTCTCCCGATACATATGCTTTCGCGCCCAAATGTGAGCGACTCGGCTACTTTGTGGTTAGGACGGTTCGATGAATATAACAAGCCCCATGCCGTCAAGTCTGCGGTTTCCCGGATTATGGGTTGTTCCTAAATTTATTCAATGACATTTCTTACCTCACTGCATGCAGAAAACCTACATGGATTCAAAAACGTATTGGGCGAAGAGGTTCCCTGAGCTTCAATAAATTTTTGAATAGCTTATAATCAGAAGAGGTCAGGAGCGGCCCAACGTGGGTTATTTACATATGAATACTACTCATGCCATGTATTGTCAGAGGGTGTCTTCACTAAAACTGCTCTCATTTCTTGCGAGATATTTCGAAAATTCTTTTTGCATCAGATACCTTTCATCAGCTCGGAGGGCTGTACAGGGGATTTTTGAAATTAACAATTTTCCGCAAAGATATTGCAAAAAATCATTTTTCCACCATTTTGGGCGACTAATAAGCCAATTAAAGCTAACAGAGGATGAATTTTGAGAAATCCCTTGCGAGATACACCATGTGTCCAAAAGTTGGCCTCTCAGTCCTAATATGATGCAAATGGCGTCAAATCTATAGTGAAAAAGTATAGGGTAGTAATTAACCTTCGTTAAATAGTGTACTGTACTTACTGTCATGTTACGTTTTACATAAATCGACAGGTAAGGGATAGATTCATCATAGAAAGGCAAGAATAGTACGATATTTCCCGACGCCCTGGACTTATGCAGCATTGATTTCCAGGATCCCAAAATTTTCGCATATGTATCGCAAGACCTTAAAAAGGTTGAGTCCCTGGTGACTGACTTCACCTGAGATATTGAGTCAACTGGTTACAGCCTCACTATAGTATTTTTATTATTTCTCCAACATTTTCGCCTTTTTAAGGCATTGTACATGTATACACAGCAATTAAAGATCGATAGCAATCACTTTCTAGTACTGCAACGCAACAAAGAATGGCTGATATTTATAAAAGCTATCAAATGCTTTTACTTTAAATTTTGTAGTGTTGTATTTACATTGGACACTGCTTTGCGAATCATAAGTAAAAGCACATTTGCTAACTTTTATGAATACCAGCCAATAGTTCTGAAAGACCTGGGACGACCGCCACGAAACTCCGATAGCACTAACAGTGCCTAACAGAGAGGTATCCAATGCCGTTTCCCATTGTTACAGACGATTGCTGCATATTCAAAGCGTTTGGGGTCAAATAGGAGCAGTCAGCCGCGCATATTGCCAACAGATGGCAGCAAAGTTCTAGCGGACCAATGTACCTGAAAATCTACGTGATTGCTGCTCGATCAATAATGACTGGGTCCGCTGTATGCATTGAATTTGGTCGTAGTGACACCTATTGGTCAACTCGCTGACAGCTCCAATTGCGTCCCGAATAAAAGAAATTTGAATTATTTCACTGGCCCCAAAGTTTTTGTACGATTTTTGGGTGAAATTTTCGATTTTAATTTTGAGGACGCCTTCTTCGGATTGGTTATATTAAATCACATGATCAAAGCGGCACATGCTTCAGTAAAAACGGCCGTCATTCTTTTCACCACTTGAGAAGTTTCATGCGCTGCGGTACCTTTACTAACCCTTCATCAGGCAAGGTACTATATTTTAACTCATTCTTTTATGTGTAGCAACAATTTGCATGCCTAACTGATAACTAAGATAATTCTTCCCGACTGGTGTGTACACTCCCAAGCACTGGGACCGGTGCACACCCATCGTGTGTTTATGGATGAACTAGGTCACCATAGACAATAAACGGTAGTTCAGTCCGTGGCGTTTCAGTCGAGGCCCAACACAAGTTGTGTTGATAATGACTTCCAGATTTCAACCACTTGTCATTCTCAGAGGAATGTAGGACACATGTGATTCCTAATCACGTTGTGGGCAACAGTTTTTTATATTAGCTGACAGCCAGTTAACTGCACACACGCGATGTACCTGTAGTCGGCCTACATTATTTGAGATTCAACCACACACAGCAGATTTGGTGGTGAGTTTTGCACAGCTGACAAAATACAGCATTTTTGGAATTATTTCCATCAAAATAACCGTGCAGTTATAAAAAGCATGAACATTTATTTAACCATGACTTCCTTTACTTCTATACAAAACGCATTAACATCACATATGACAAATTCATCCTGGTCAGGCCTTTACCCAGACCTAAAGTGAATCAAACTTATAAGACTGATAAGACAGGTTTAATGCTATAAAGTGCTTGTGTGACTCAATTAGAAAAGAACATTAACCATTTTAGTCCCTGATATGATAGGAATCGTCCTTAAGTCTAATTTCAAAAATCAAAATCTGTTTGAAACAACCAAAATGTCGAAAACATTTTTTTTTAAATTTAAAGGTTAATCTATAGCTTGGGGGATACGGCCCTGAAGATCGTGGACTTTTCAGATCAAAGGGTTAAATTGCAAAATACGTGCAAAACAACTGCAATTACATGTACAAAACCAATACCAAAAACCAAATACCAATACCAATACCGAAATATAGACAAGATGACAAGATACAATTACAAGATATAAAACAATAATTAATTAATAATTAAAATGTGTGTAATGAAATAATCACTTTCATTCTCATGTCTGTGGCAAATTATTGAAGCAAAATTGTACACAGAATTGTAGCCACATAAAAAAATGTCTGGACGACTGAAATGGCTCCACTCCAACGATGGGTCAGTCACAAGAAAAACATAAAAACACAAACAAATATACTCTATTAAAGGGACGCTTTCGCCCCTATCAAGTTTGCAGACACTGGCTGCCATTTTCTACGACAGAAAATCCAGAGAGCTGGGGGTACGCAGGCGATTGAGTTGCCAATGGGAGCTAGGGTAAGGCTATAAGCTCACATCACAACCAATATGAAACTTGGCCGGGCAAGAACATCCCTTTAATAGATGACTCTGCCCACTCCTGGTTACGGGCAAAAGGGGGCATCTCAGAAAACTTTGTCAAATGATACAACAATCTTTTAAGGGTTATGAAAAGTGACTCGAAATCTCGAATTTTTCACGCAAAAAATATGACTAAATGCACACTGAATTGAGAAAATAAAGCTCGGTGCACCTTCCTATGACGGTTCTCGAGGGCCTCCGAGCCTTAGTTTTCCCAATTTTTTGTGCAGTTAG